>PVKC010000857.1:9271-58100 GCA_004027635.1 Crocidura indochinensis | reverse complement strand
TTTTTATGTGTCTTTTGGTCATTTGTATTTCTTCTTTGAAGAAGTGTCTGTTCATTTCTTCTCCCCATTTTTGGATGCAATTAGATGCTTTTTTCTTGTAAAGGTCTGTCAGTGCCTTGTATATTTTGGAAATGAGCCCCTTATCTGATGGGTATTGGGTGAATAGTTTGTCCCCCTCAGGGGATGGCTCTTGTATCCTGGGCACTATTTCCTTTGAGGCGCAGAAACTTCTCAGCTTAATATATTCCCATATGTTTTTATCTTTGCTTCCACTTGTTTGGATAGTGCTGTTTTCTCCTTAAAGATGCCTTTAGTCTCAATGTCATGGAGTTCTTTACCTAAGTGTTTTTCTATATACCTTATGGTTTCAGGTCTGATATCAGGTCTTTAATCCATTTGGATTTTATCTTCGTATATTTTGTTTTCTGGAGACCTGAGTTTGCTTTTTTGCAAGTGGTTAACCAGTTCTGCCAACACCACTTGTTGAATATACTTTTCTTGCTCCATTTAGGATTTCTTGCTCCTTTATCAAAAATTAGGTGACTGTATTCTGGGGAACATCCTCTGAATGTTCAAGCATATTCCACTATCTGAGAGTCTGTCTTTAGCAAATTACCTTTCTAATGTTTCCAATAATTACTGTGTTTATGCAAAAAATATAGTCAAAAACTCTTGCCATACCAGCCCTCCTTCCCTTTTTTCTTTCTGTGGTTGTTATTTTGTTGTTGATTTTGTTGCTGTTGTGCTTTTTGTAGTTGCTTGTTTTGTTTTCTGTTTGTTTTTGTTATGTTTTTCTTTTTTTTCCCTTTAAATTGATATTTATAGCCTCTAGATGTACTCCTCCCAGCTTTCTTTTTTTTCTTTCTTTTTTGAAAAGATCCACAGACATTGAATAATCTAGTTCTGCCTCACAAATTGGAAAATTAGTACCAGGAGCAAACAGTCATATGAACATTGAATGGAAATAAAAATGATAAGATTTAAACACCAAACCCAACTTCAATGACAACAGAATTGATACGTATTCTACAACAAGCTATACACAGAGGAGATAAGTCATATTAGCAGACCAGAGGGTAAAGGAGGGAGATATAGAATGCATGCTGGTAACAATGGTAGAGGGTGTACAATCCTGGTTGTTGGAATGGCCCCTATTCATTGTCACTATATACCTTAAATATTACTGTGAAAGATTTGTAACTCACTTTGGTCACAATAAAAATTACAAAAAGTGTTAGTGTACCAAAATGAGTTTTAATATTTTTACTTAATTACAAATACATTAAAAATATTTTAATTTTGTAAGAATATTCAAATTGAAGAGGTTTTTTTTCCCATAATCATTAAATTATTTTGCACAAACTATCTAGTCTATTTTTAGTGTACTATTACTATGCAACTTGAGGGTTGCCTGTAACTTTTATAAACAAAGGATTTTAGTGACTTTCACTAATCTCTATTGCTGTGTAGAATAATTAGAATGAAACTATAGTTAAAAATACCCTGAATAGATTTGGGATTTTTCTTCCTTTAACCTTTAATTTTGGCCAAAGTGAATAAAGATGTGCTTTATCAAATATCAGCTAAGGCCCTAATATCCTCCACTGAACTCAAACATCTTCAGAGTGTCACTATGGTTAGGCAGACCAGTCTATAATAGTGGTGGAAACCAAAGAGAAAAGAAAACTTTTGAATCATACAGTCACTATTACCTTTTTCTATCTGACATATCACTGCTTCTTTACCAATGACAAAACTTTCCTTAGGTGCGATACTCCCTTATCCTGAAGACCAAGATTCTCAATAGCCAAATCAGCTTTGTGTCTGAGGAAAGTATTTACTTTGTAATAGGACTAGAGTTCCAAGTGAGACTTAAACTTATGCTTCACCATCTCACATACTGCATAACCCATGCCTGAGCCACTTGCTACTAAACCATGAACCTTTCTCAGCCTGTGCTCTGTGTAGGGAAAGCAAACTCAGTGACCTTTGTTAGCTTTGCTCTGGTTTTGTATAACTGTGTGAGTAGTACTCAATTGATTGAGGAAAGAGAATTTCTCATAATTCCTTATATAATAAAAAGAAATTATTAGATGAGATCATATTATTTATTTGTAGTATAGTAATGTACGTCTAACGTTTTAAAATTAATTTTAGTAGTGGATTCCCTGGTTTTATTTGCGAGTGAACTGAAATAGTGATGTTGGATGTATAACAGTGATTATGGAATGTACTGTTTAAAATTACACTAATTTTATACGGAATAAAAACCAAGATACTTAGCGTTTTATTAAAATGAGACCTTTCAGGGGCCAGAGCAATGACGCGGTGGTAGGGCTTTTGTTGCACACAGCTGACCCAGGATAGACCGCAGTTCCATCTCCGACGTCACATATGGTCCCCTAAGCCATAAGTGATTTCTGAGAAAGAGCCAGAAGTAACTGATGAGCATCACTGGGTGTGTCCCAAAAATCCAAATAAATAAATAAATAAATAAATAAGTAAAAATGAGACCTTACATAATTGGAATCTTCTATGAATAGAAAGAAAATGTCATATATTTCAATAATTTGTAACCAAGGAAAATATTTGTTATAGTTATAGCCTACCACATTATTTATTGTTATTTAATGTGATTTTTCATTTATTTTATAGCTTGGGTTTTTCTGGTTACATTAGTAAGATAATAAATAGTACTGCTGTAGTACTGCTCTAGTACTAATATTTTAGGGTTTTGTTTTGATTTTGGGTCACACCCGGCAGCACTCAGGGGTTACTCCTGGTTCTACATTCAGAAATCACTCCTGGCAGGTAGAGGGGACCATATGGGATGCCGGGATTCGAACCACCATTCTTCTGCTGCAAGGCAAATGCCTTACCTCCATGCTGTCTCCCCGGCCCAATATTTTAGTTTTAAACTTCCCTTATAAGGTTAAAATTTTGCAATGAGACAAATTTATTCTAATATCCAATTTTAGATATACATATAATTTTCTGAATTATTGAAAAAGATGATAGTATTTTTATTTTAGAATAACTTAAAAAATAAGCAAATATTCCTCTGTCAGGAAAAAAAATGCCAATGGTAAGAAGGAAATCTTATAATAGAGCGCATTATGTTTGACTAATTATGAAGAGAAAATTCATGAGCACTGAGAAAACACACAAACACTAAGTAAGTTTCAAAAATAAAATTTGACACTAAGATGATAAACATCTCAGTATTAAAAATAACTGAAAATGAATTTTTTGCATGAAGTTAGAAGCAAAAATTGTAGGGAATAATGTTGCTTTCTTCTGTTTTTATTCGTAAGTACAGAGAAAGTGGTGTTATGGTGTTTGATAACATTTCAGCTCAATACATTGAGAAGCCTTGAGCATTGCTTGTATTATTTATCCATAATTATTCTCTAATATGTGATTTCCTCTAGTGCCATTTCCATTTTCTTTATCTGTTTGCTCATTTGTACTGTTTTATATTTATTCAGGAAATGCAAGTCATGATGAGACTATAAAACATGGTTCACCAATTGTAACTAATGAATAAGGGAACTCAGTTGAAATATGAACAGGGTTATTGTTTTCTGCAAAAATTCATAAATGTAAATACTTGAAAAGGAAATTGAAAACGTGGTTGCTAAGTGAAGTACATATCTGGAGGTATTTATCCATACTGCCATTTTGAAGTATCTCTAAATCAATCAAGATACCAGACCTGTTGAATATAATAACTATCAAAATTCATGCAAAACATTATTAGAGGGAGGCTGTAGTAATAATCTTTGTCCTTTAAGAGAATTCTCATATTAATTTGTATTGCAAAAGCATTGATTCACTTTCAAACACTACTTAATTCGATGTCTTTCTGAATAGTTTGACTTGATATCTTAGATTTAAAACCTAGCTAAAAAGAAAGTGCTTTTTCTTTAAACTTGTGAGTGAAGATAAAAATAAACAGAAATAAAATAAAATGAACAGCCAATGTACATGGGATCATGATGGACTGTGCTTAAAAACATCAAGCTCCACCTCAACTTACAAATCTATCCTTTACTTTAAAATATAATATATACCCACTCATTTATTTGATTTTTTAATTTACTATGTAAGATAATCTAGATAAAAGTATATCAAATAATATCTTGTTGAATTTTACTCTTCAATGTTGGACATAGCTTTAATAGAATATCTGAAGTCTATGACCTAATTATAATCAATTTGATTTTAGCATTTTACATAGAAAATTATTTGACAATAAGTTTCATTAAAAGTATGATCATTTCAGTAAATAGTTATGTTATCTTCACAGATTGAAGCTAGCAAATTTGAGAATATTGTTGTTTCTACAGAAACTAAAGTTGATCTTACAATGTGGAAGATGGTCATGGAAAATTTGCTGATGGATAAAGGTTATAATTTGGCACATTTTGTCACTAATTTGTGCAAGATATACCTTACTTGTAATATGAATTCTGACATCCATGTTATCACTGCATGGCCATAAGGATTTTTCACTTTGGATCTTTGATAGCCCTCCACTTGCAGATAGATATGCAAAGTTTTATTCTAGCACCTCTTTCTTGTCACCTAGTCTATTATTGAAAGGTAAAAATATTATCAAAGCACTTTAGTTTTCTTACATTTTAATCTTAGATTAATTTGTGGATTTTTGTCAAACTGTGGCAAATGCTACTCTCTCCCTTGTGAAAAGCAGAATTGAAAAGCATCTTAGTCTCTGATGATTAAATTAGAGCCTTTGATTTTAAATAATGTTCGTTGGCTTTGAAGCCCTAATAAAGCTGAGTTTATACATTTGAAATTAACATTTGTCTCTAATCCTGTTGATCTATGACCCTGTTTGTGCTAAATATGGGTCTGTCTTCAAGTTAATGCATAATTTTATACTCTGTGGACTTAAATTAAATGCCATATAACTTCAAAAGCTAAATTTAATTGAAGAAATGAAAAGAAGACACACATCAAAGATTCATTTTTAAAGTTGATATCCACACAGCATTTCATAATTATTTAGCCGTTAGTTTTTTCTCTTGCCTTCTTAACAATTAAATTCTCAATGTACTATTAGAGTATACTTGAGGAATATAATAATATGTACTATTAAATCCTTCATTTTCTGGTTGCTTTCAAAATGTTTCATGAAAACATATAACTTCACTCCTAAAATTACAATGGATTTTTATAAAGCACAAACATAGATAATTATATATTGATTGCGACATATTTTAATTTTTTGGAAAAGGATAATATTTATGTAATATAGTTTCCAGAGGATATTAATATCTGAGAAGTATTCACCCATAAATCTCAGAAGGAACCCAATGATGGTTGACATTGCCTCATAATGGAGACTAGGGACCTCTACAATCGTGAAGCAATCATTCTAAAACTCCCCTATTCTAATATTTTATTATAACAGATTTTGGGGACTAAAATCAGTGAATATTATACATAATATTCCATAGTATTGTATCATAACTCAATTATTTACTTTATTACTCTGCTTAGTGTAGAAATTGCTTTAAATAATAGAAAGTTAGATAAAAAAAACTGGTCAGTTAAAAATAATCCTTAGAGATTTTACTTTAAAATGTATCAGTAAGCAGTCCTGATTTTAGGTCAAATAAATTATTAATCATAAGACAAAAATTCGATTAATTAGATTAACCAAAGTTGAAAAGTCCATCAAAAATCTGATAAATGTAAAAAGACAATGCATAGAGTGATCACTAAGTAGTAAGCTAGACACAGAGGGGACCACTTACTCTCTAGCAGCCTGGGGGGTGAGGATGTGGGATATGGGATGCAAGATGGAAATGGGGGTAAAGGGAGGGCAAATTTGATGATTGGAATTCCCCTGATTCAATGTTAATATGTACTTAAAATACTACTGTGAAAGATAGGTAAGCAAATATGGTCAAGATAAAAATTATAAAAATAAAAAAATACCCATTTTATGTCTATATGCCTTTAGCATCTATAAGCATTTATGTATGCATATGTATATAAGGTTAAATTGTATAGAATTTAATAAACCATGAACAATTATCACAGAAATCCCATACTTTATTGATCAGATCAATTATCTAATGCATAGGTTATTTACCTTGTTAAACTTAAGTCCTAGAAGTCTATATGATTACTTTAAACTCTGCACTCAGGGATTACTCCTAGTAGTACAGGAGTCTATAAGGGGTCCTGCATGGATTAAACCAAGGTTGGTTGCATACAAGAAAACCACTATACTATTTCTCTGGTTCCTTATATGAAATGTTTCATTTAAATTTTTCTTACATTGTCCTCTTTTTTAAATGATAGGATTCTTATCAGTCTCTTTATATTATTTTCCCTGACATTTCCATGTTTTATATTTCTTTATAAAAGGTATCTCTAAACATTTTATAATTCAGCACAGAGATTTCTGTCAGGGCTACAATTGAACCTGAAAACAGATGGTTGCTGACTTATTCTCACTGATGTTCAGAGAAAGACATTATACAAATTCCCCTGAGAGTGCATTTTTGTATTTAAACAATTCTTGATGTCAGTAAGTTCTTTCTTTCATCTAACCTGGAATCTCCTTTTCTAAACATAAGTTTCTTATTGTTTTGTTTTATTCTCAGTTGAACAAGTGAACAGATGGCCAGAATCTTCTTGACAAAAATGATTTGTATACTAAAGGATAGTTGCTAATAAGACCCTTCATTTGATCTTAAATTTAATCACTGTATTCCCCATAATAGAAATAATAAATTATACCTCAAAGTTATGTAATATATTATAACAAAATTATGGCATATAATTTTATCCTCAAAGGTATTCATATTAATAATTTTGTGTTGGATTTTTAGTGAAATTTGATAACTACTACTATTCTTGTTTCTAATGATTAATGCATATTGGTATTTAAGATAAATTCAGTGTTAAATAATGTAATTTTATTAAAATATTTTAAAATAACCTTTGTCATATTTATTTTTACTTCAACTCATTTATGTTCTCTAATATTCAAAAAACACTTAGTTGCCAACATTATTTTCTTTGGGGGGGGGGTAGGGGTTTGGGTCACACCCGGCAGCCCTCAGGGGTTACTCCTGGCTCCATGCTCAGAAATCGTTCCTGGCAGGCTTGGAATCAATGACCTTCTGCATGAAAGGAAAACACCTTACCTCCGTGCTATCTCTCCCAGCCCCCAAGATGGTGTTTTATGCCACCCATTTAACATTATGTAAATTTAAGTATCTTCAGGCAGTGGCAATAAGAGTTTTTAAATACAAAATTTTCATATATGTTAGAGACTCCTTACTTTATAAAAACATTCATAGAACAGACATATTAATACTATATAAAAACATTTAACAACTAAATCAAATTTCCTTTCGCATACACAAAAACTTAATGATGTGCAGAGAATATTTTTTAAGAAACACAATGAAAGTAGCAAAGAATAAAACGTTTTTTTTTAAATCAGTATGGAAAATAGGAAATATAAATATATGAAAAAAAGAAAAGGCATATTTTAAATTACCATGTAAGTTTTATTTATCAGCTCTTTCTCCTATTAGTAAGTAACTGAAAACCACTGAATTGAATTCAATTATTAGTTGGGCATTAAATCTGAAATTTAAATATCAATCTATGGGTTTAATAATCTATTAAGTCTGGTTAGAATGAGAAAATTTTATGAAAGAATATATCTCCATCCCAAATATGCATTGAATTTTTTAGAAATCTATGAATCAAATGTAAATAATAAGAAGCTGTTTTAGATAAGTAATTAAAATTTTCAGTAAAAAAGCCATTAACTTAGTTTTATGTCTGATAGATTATTTCGCTATAAATACGTATATAACATTACAAAACGCAATAAGGGTTAGAACTTAAAAGTGTGTGTGGACATGCTGACCAAAACAGTGTAAGGAAGACCACTAGAATTGAACAGTAAATATAAGGAATTGTTGGTTATAAAGTCAATATATAAAATAAAGTGTATTTCCAAACATAAATAGAAAAATTAGAAAGTTTTTTAAAAATAATATATTTAAACACCTTGATTACAAACATGATTGTGGTTGGGTTTCAGTCATGTAAAGAACACCCCCTTCATCAGTGCAATACTCCCATCACCAATGTCCCAAATCTCTCTCCTCCCCACCTCACCCCTGTCTGTACTCTAGACAGGCTTTCTACTTCCCTCATTCATTTGCATTGTTAGAATAGTTATCAAAGTAGTTATTTCTCTAACTACACTCATTACTTTTTGTGGTGAACTTCATGAAGTGAGCTGGACCTTCCAGCTCTTCTCTCTTTGTCTCTGAGAATTATTGCAAGAATATCTTTTATTGTCCTTAAAACTCATAAATGAGGGAGACTATTCTATGTCTATCTCTGTCCCTCAGGCTTATTTCACTCAGCATAATAGATTCCATGTACATCCATATATAGGAAAATTTCATGATTTCATCTCTTCTGAAGGCTGCATAAT
This sequence comes from Crocidura indochinensis, assembly GCA_004027635.1. Taxonomy (NCBI): domain Eukaryota; kingdom Metazoa; phylum Chordata; class Mammalia; order Eulipotyphla; family Soricidae; genus Crocidura; species Crocidura indochinensis. The sequence goes on along the minus strand of PVKC010000857.1, from coordinate 49,597 downwards.
ATGCCATTTTTTATATGTACCAGGGTTTCTTTAGCCATTTATCTGTTGAAGGGCATCTTGGTTGTTTTCAGCGTCTGGCTATGGTAAATGGTGCTGCAATGAATATAGGTGTAAGGAAGGGGTTTTGTATTGTATTTTTGTTTTCCCAGGGTATATCCCTAGGAGTGGTATAGCTGGATTATGTGGGAACTCAATTCCCAGTTTTTGGAGGAATCTCCATTTTCACATGATCCAGTAAAAAAAAGTATATAATAGAATTCTTAAGCACATAAAACTAATTTATTTTTATTTATTTATTTTTATTTTTTTGACTTCTTTGTTTTGGTGTAGATATTGAAGTTGATGTCTCCAATTTTATTTTATGATGTGTTATCTTTCTCTTTCTTTTTGCGGTCTGACATGGTTTTATTTCAGGACCAAGACTATTATGTGGTGCTTGCTTTTAGTGCTGTAGTGCTCACTGGATATTTTATTTGATATTTCTTTTTGTATTCAATTCTTTTTTCCTGTCCTTTCTCAAACTGAGGTTGAGAGCCTCTAGAAGGGTTACACTCATTTTTGGCTTATTTTATTTTTACCCCACTTTTTTTCTTTTCTTTTCTTCAAATGAAACCACATAACTTGAACTATCTAGTACCAGGACCATACAGATATATGATCACTAAGTAGTAAGCTAGATACAGAGGGGACCACTTATTCTAGCAGCCCAGGGGGTGAGGATGGGGAATACGGGATGCAAGATGGGAACAGGGGTGGATGGAGGAAAAATTTGGTGACAGGAATTACCGATTCAAAGTTAATATGCACCTAATATACTACTGTGAAAGATATGTAAGCCAATATGGTCAAAATAAAAATTATATATAATAAGAACTACATTTAATAAAATATAAACTATCATTTGAGGACTCTCTATAAGGAATGCTTTTCAATGCTTTTCTATTTTCTCACTACTATTTATGTGTGATGGATCTTCTTCATTTGTCAGAGTGCAAAAGACTTTCAACCATATCATCATATAGGTTTTCTGTATGATCATAGAAAAATTTATCACATGCATTTGTGCCAGTGGGATAATCTTTTCAGACTCCCATAGAACAAGTTGATACATATAATTTATTTTTCCAACACAAGGCATTTACTGAGACATATGGATTTTTTTAATGTAAGACAAAATTTTATTTAATTTTTTATACTATCATGAAGAATTACTTTAAACGTAGAATGCTGAAAGTATTCCTGCTTTAAATCATCTTGACTTGCTTAAGATGCTTTCAATATTTTAAATCATACTTTGTCACTTTGTAATGTGCTACATGATGGCTCTTCATCAGTTCTATTTATTTTGCTTACTTCATTTTATAATTTTGTACTTTTTTTAGAAATTATAGATAAGTCTATATTCTTTCTAAACAAGTGGCAGATGGCATCAAGTCTTAAGTTTGAGGTATTAAAGAAACAGGGAGGATCATTTTAACTAATCCATGTTAGTAAACTTCTTAGTTTTCATTTGATTAGAATATAGGCTTTCAAATCTTCATTTTTATGTTCACGTCACATCATTGGTAGAATTAGAGAATGTTAGTTACCAGATATAGGGAATTGATTGTTGCTGAGATATTTTCAGAGACACTATATCAAATTTTAGTTTTTATTATATTTCTTTATTGGGATATCAAAGAAAGATGGTACCAGAGTCATTAATTACATGTCATGTTAAATTACAGGCCTACAATTGATTGTTATACTGAAGTGTTAACATTAAACTTAAACCTAGATCAGATCCTCTAAATAGCTGTTTAGAATCTCTCTCACTTTAATTCTCTCACTTGTACTTGCTTTTCAAAGCAGTCACCAACGATCAACAGTTGAATACTCAGTCAGAGGTTCACATTGCATAGAGTGATATAAATAGATGAAGACTTACAAAATGGAAAGGAGAGAGTGACAGAGATGAATTTTAAGGATGATCTATTTGGATATATGAACAATTTATTCTAAACTCATAAGTGCAGTTAGAGTGAACAAAGCTATCTTGTTCTAACTGAATTCATGCACTTAATCAGTTTAATATATTCCACTGTAAGACTCTAAAAATTATAATTAGCTATACTTAAAAAATGAAAAACTACTTGCCACCTCTGGCCCCTATTTTTTTATTCCTGCTTTTTATTCTTCAATTTTATTTATATTTATAGCTTCTAAAACGGGATTCAGGTGATTCTACCTCACATATGTCTCCCTACAAACTGAGAAAAAGGAAAAAAAGATGATGGGACCCAGGGGCCAAATGATCAATGACTAAATAAAAAATGATCAGCCCTAAATACCCAAGCCAATATCAAAGACAGTAGAATCAAGAGACCTAAACTATAATAAGCTATACACAAAATGAACTTGTTACACCAGCAGTCTAGAGAGCTAAAGGTGGAGGTGTGGTATGTATTCCTAGGAACTATCATGGAGGGAGGTCAATATTGGTGGTGGGAACAGGCCTACTTCATTGTCACTGTTACTGAAATACAACTGTAAAAGACTTATAAAAATTAAAAAGAAGATATTAAGGACACTCAGATGTTATTAAAAATGGTTCCATATGATGTTATAGAGTGTTGCTTTTGAAACTATAGGCTTAAGGAAAGAGATGAGGAAAAAGGTGAGGATGATCAGAGCCTTGTTCAAAATAAAGAAAATATACCAGTAGGGGCAGAATGGACCCCAAACAACTCAACTTGTGAAAAATATTGATATTAAAATATCAAGCATCCTGTATTAATGTCGATATAACTGCATTGTAGACATTAATACATCTTAAGACTTTTATTTCAGACGAGGAAAAATAGAATCACTTGATATTTTCATGTACTATATGTGTCTAATGACTTCAAATTTAAGTTGAATAAACAATTTAAAGTGGAAATAAAAATAGTTTTTTATAGAAAGGGTGATATGAAAATTGGAAATAGGATGAATGGTAGGTAGATCACATGCCTTATATATGTAAGGCCTTAGGTTTGATCACTGGCACCACAATTACCAGCACGCACAATCTAGTATAATTTTTTCGTTTTATTCTTTTTTGTTTGTGGAGGGGTGATTTAGTCACTCCTATTGATATTCAGAAGTTACTTTTCATATTTATGAGTATTATCCCATATGATGCCAGGGATCAAATCTGCATCAGATGCTGTACAAGTTAAGCACCTTACCTACTCTACTACCTTTCTAGCCACCTTAAAATATTTTTTGAGAGTTAAAAAGGTGTTTTATTGACTATCTAATTTAAATCTACTTACAATGAAATGAAAAATGCTTAATATGTAATGAATGGGGTAAAGATGTTTATCCCATCATTATTAAGTTACAACCCAGCAAAGCAATAATGTGATTTAAAAAGCAAGAAAACATGCAACTGCTGTAACACACAGGGTTGGAATTAAGAGGTAAAATACATTTGGCTTGGTAATTCTAATATGCAAATATGAAATTTACCAGCTCTACCCTTTAGTGTAGTACTGCTTAATTTTCAAATATATAATTACTCAAAAACCTCAAGGAGGGAGCCTTGGACTAAACTCAACAGTAAAACACATTCCTTGCTTCTGTGAGGCCCTGGAATTGATCCCCAGCACTACAAAAAGGAAACATAATGAAGGGATCATTTAAAATGTTCCAGGTTTAAAAATAATGTTCCAGGTTACTTTACTGAATATCAGTAACTACTTAGTGTCTTAGTATGAGGGCTAAGAATATTACTTAGTCACTGAATATCAGTAACTACTCAGTGTCTTAGTCTGAGGGCTAATATTACTTTGTTGGAAATTAAAAGGTTAAGTTAATAACAGAAGTCTTATTTTACATTTCTCTTAATCCCATAGATAACTATTTTAATGATTGTTTTCTTTCCAAAGATGATTACATAACTATTGAATTGAATTGATTTAAACTGATTATACAGCATAATTTAAACAAGATATAAGCTCATACCACAGAGACTGGGAAATATCAAAAAGGAAAAGAACAGCCAGTTTTGGAGCAGTGCATGGGGTAGGAATACTTATTCACAACTGATGGTAATTTGGATTGGTCAGCCTTGGAAATAGAATAGAATTTCCTCAAAAAAATATCCCTAGAAATTGAGCTTCCCTGAGAGTCAGCAGTGCTCTCATGAGAGGGAAAAAAAAAAAAACAGTGCAAAAAAGCCATTCACCCTCCTATGTTCATGGCAGCACTATCCATAAAAGTCAGTATCTGGAAACAAACCACATGCTGAAAGAGAGGAGTGACAAATATATTGTGATACAACTACATAGCCATTAGGGAAAGTAAAGTCATGAAATTTGCTGATACATGGATAAACAAGGAGAGTATCATGCTGAGTGTGATTAGTTAGAGGGAGAGTGACAGAAAGGTTCCACTCATGTGCAGGCTAATAAATATATATTGTATGAAAAAAGTATATAGTATGAGAACAGTACCCAAAGATATAAGATATATATAAATAGAGGTAGGAGGACTGTTCCATGTTAGGTAGTTTGCCACAAAAAAAGGAACAGTGCAATTAGGGCAAAGAGGGACAACACTAACATTGGTGATGGAAAATAATCACCCTGAGCAAAAACTGGTTGCTGAAAGGAAGTAAAGTGATATGTGCAGGATACTCCCTCAGTAACAATATCTCAAACCACTGGGCTTAAAAGGAAAAAAGTAAGAGTAAGAAATGATAGAAGAAAAGCATACATTATAAAGTCAAGCTGAGGCCGACTGGAGGAATAGATGGTGGGAATTGTTCAGTGGTAAAGGGATGGGTATTGAAACATCATATGACTAAATTTCAAACATCAACAATTTGCAACTGCATATCTCATGGTAATTCAATTAAAATGTAAGAAAAAATGTCGCATATTTTATATAAATATATTTAAAATAAATTTGGGAAGACCAGAATATATCAATTAAAAATGGATTGCATCAGTACTAAAGAGTGCTGGACATTTCTACTTGATAGAAACAAGTCTGCCAAAGCTACAGAAGATTTCATCCCCATGGTTCCAGAAAAGGTATTAATGATCATGTTGACCGTGTCCAGAAGGAGAGAGTGAACAAGCTTGCACAGAAAACACCCCTGCCTCTATTTGGTCCTTAAGGTTTCCAAGCAGTGTGCAGGGGAACCAGCAGCCATATTATGACTCTCATTATGTAGCTGAGCCAGGTAGTTTGTTGCCAGAACTATATGCTTTGAAGTTTCAAGAAAATGGGCAGTGCTCAGGGTTTTTTAGAGCCACATCCAATGGTGCTTTGAGTCATCCAGCTGTGACACTGAAGTGCAGATGCCTTCAGTACTAAAAACTGAATCCTTGTAAGATCCTTGTAAGAATAAATATTAATCCTCTACCTCTCATTGGAACTTTCTCAGCCTCCCATGCCATAGTTTAACTTTAATCATGAGTTAAGCCACAAACATTACGAAAAATATAAAATATGAGTCTATATAGAGGTGAGCATTACACGTTCTGAAAGATTTCCCAGTTTGGTTTGAGTCTAGTTATTCAACTGTTATTTATTGAAAAATTAGCATAATGATTTTTTTTTTCTGGGATACATCTTGTAACTAGGGAGCTGGTTTAGGGTCATTGCCCAACAGACTATCTAACAATGTGTTTCCTTGAGTTACAGGGAATTATCTCTAGAAAAGACTAGAAGATAGTTTTATTTTTGTGGTTTTGGGTCAAACCCCACAATACTACTCAAGGTTCTACGCTGTTTCAGGGAACAGTGTACAGAGTTCTAGGGGTTAAATCCAATTGGCCTTGTACAAAGCAAATGCTTTTATCTGTTGTACTACCTATCGAGCACATGGGTGGATAACATTTTAAATTCAGACTCCCGGGCCCGGAGAGATAGCACAGCCGTGTTTGCCTTGCAAGCAGCTTGTTCAGGACCAAAGATTGTTGGTTCGAATCCCAGAGTCCCATATGGTCCCCCGTGCCTGCCAGGATCTATTTCTGAGCAGACAGCCAGGAGTGCTGCCGGGTGTGCATGGTGCTGCCGGGTGTGGCCCCCAAACAAAACAAAACAAACAAACAAACAAGCAAAAAAAATTCAGACTCCCTCAGGAACTGGAGAATAAAGTTTCGCACAAGGATAGTATGTGTTGAATCACAATAAAACTTATTTCCAGGGGACTGGGCGGTGGCGCTGAGAAAAGGTGCCTGCGCTAACCTAGGACGGACCACAGTTCGATCCCCCGGTTCCCCATATGGTCCCCCGTACCTGCCAGGAGCGACTTCTGAGCGAATAGTCAGGAGTAACCCCTGAGCGTCACTGGGTGTGGCCCAAAACCAAAAACAAACAAACAAACAAAAAACGTATTTCCAGTGATTCAAGAGTGTTCCAATTACCAATCCTTCATCAATTATTGATGCAAGGAAATTAAGACACCTGAATTCTCTGAAGTGAGGATACTGGACTTCCCACATTTGGCACCTTTCCTGTACGTCCTCTGATGATGGATTTAAATGCCCTGTCCTTTTAATGAGCTATGAACAACTGTCGGGATTCTATGAATCCTCAAACCTGATGGTAGTTTTGTGGATCTTGCCTCACTGAACCTGTAGTTGGTGACAGGAAAGAGAGTTTGTGTGAACTGTTTATTTTTTTATTTTGTTTTATTTTGGGGGCCACACCCGGTAACACTCAGGAGTTACTCCTGGCTACGTTCTCAGAAATCGCTCCTGGCTTGGGGGACCATATGGGTTTGTTCGTCCTGAGTCAGCTGCTGGCAAGGCAAACACCCAAATACTGCACCATTGCTCAGGTTCCCGATTTTCTTTAATTTGGCATTTGGCTAAAAACTTTGGACTGGACCAAAATCCTTTTATCTGTTTATTTAAAATGTATTTAATATATTATCCTTCGAGGTTATTGTTGGAATTTAAACATAACAGCAAACAAAAAAAAACAGTATTTAAGTAAAATTCTAGTCAAAACTGCTCTCAAAGGTGTATCCAATCTATGTAACAGGCACTAAGTAAGAAGAAATAAAGTGAAATTTTAGAAATAATAAACAGAAAAAGAGCAGCTGTATTTTTCAATTTGTACCTGGCAGGAAAAAGGAGAATTTCACATCTGTTCCTGGGAATTAATATTCTCTTATCACAGAAGAGAACCACCTTAGGTTATTTTTTATAGCTGCCATAAAACAAAATATCAAAATGAACAGAAATCTAATGTTATATTTTAAACCTTCAGAGAATACACTTCAAGTGGCTTGGGACTCCAAAACATTGAAGAACATATTCATGTAAATTGAGTGAAAAAATATGGACAGACACTTTTGTTCAATTGTTGAATGGCATTATTATTGACAGGACTAAGTTTAAAATAAGACTTTTACAACTCAAAACATATTACACGGCATTCCTAACCCTGTCCACTGTTTTGTTTGATGTACCACAAGAAAATTGTATACCATTTTCTATTAAATCTTGTTAAGCATTTATACTACATCATATTTTAAGCATCATGCAAATGAAAGGCTTACACCTTTATTATTTGCTTTAAGCTTAACAAGATGATGAAATTATTTGAATAGTTTTTTAATGCTATTATTTTATATTGTAATTAAGATAGTCTTGTTTCTTTTCTCTTAAGGTGAACCATAATAATTATAGATGAAAAGGGGCCAGAGCAGTGGTGCAAAGTGGTAAGACTAGAACGGACCTCAGTTTGATTTCCAGAGTCCTATATGGTCCCACAAGCCAGAAATAACCCCAGATCATCACCAGCTGTTGTCAAAAAACAGAAAAACGAGACAAACCATAAAAAACAAAACAAACAAAAATATAATTATAGATGAATAATGTCAAGTTACAATATATAAGGAATAATATAACATAAACTTGATAGATATAATATCTATTATTATCTATATCTATTTCATATAAAAATCTCTAATAAATGTTCACAAATCTTATCAGGACATGTTACATCATACTTTGATATAAATTGAAAAAATAGCTATATATATTCTCTGTATTAAAACTAATATTCTAACAGGTTAATTTGAAAATGTCATTTTTGCTTATTATTCAAATATTATTTTAATTCAAGTGTTAAGATTGAAATTTTAGATTTTAATAACATGTATTTTTAAGGAAAACTCATTAAAAGTCATATAAACAAAAATTCACTTGATTAATCTGAATAATTACTTGTGTCCTTTCTCTTAAAGAAAAATGCTTATTCTTTGGATAATAATAAGAATATAAAATTATAGGAAAATAATATGCTAAAATAATTTCCACAAACATGATTGTAATGTAGTATCAGGTAATTACTCAATATTTATTTCATAAATAAACTAAAATAGATAATTCATATATAAATAAGCTATTTACATTTACATCAATTTAAACATCAAACAAAATAATTTACCAAAATATTATTATTTACTATTCTGTTTATTAAATAAACTACTATTTATACTGCATACTACTAGTTATTCCCCAGAAGTACTAATATAACCAAACTATAAAACCTTAAATGAACAATATCTTTTTTTTTCTTTTGGTTTTTGGGTCACACCTGGCAGTGCTCAGGGGTTACTCCTGGCTCCATGCTCAGAAATTGCTCCTGGCAGGCATGGAGGACCATATGGGGCACCGGGATTCCAACCGATGACCTTTTGCATGAAAGGCAAATGCCTTAACCTCCATGCTATCTTCCGGGCCCCAAATGAACAATATCTTATGTACTAAAATTATAAGTACATTATAAGTAATGACAAAAATGGTTTAAAATCAACTAATAAAATATAATTTGTTTTGTTTTGGAGGCATACCCAGTGGTGCTCAGGGGTGACTTCTGAATCTGTCTCAGAAATAACTCTTGGAAGGCTAGGAGGACCATATATGTGCCCGGGATTGAACCCAGGTCACTTCAAGGAAATGCCTTACCCATTGTGCTATATTGCTCCATGACACGTCCACTCAGGAAGTGCAAAAACCAAAAGGTGAATTACACTCCTGAGAAGAAATTATATTTGCCAAGAAAAACCCACTTTGAGTAGTCACAAATCAGCTGACCTCTTTGTGTGGATTATCTGGCTATAATTTTATACACGACTGTAATATCTCACTTTTTCCCTTTAAGAAATCAGGCCTCAGTATTTTCCCCTTCAGGCAAAGGAAAACAGTATCAGACTCCTGCTAAACACTCCTTCACTGACTAGTCTCTACCCAAAACTCTAAAAACATCTTTCCTCTTCCCTGATAATTGCTAACTTACTCAAGGAATCTCTCATGTTCCTAAGATAATTACCTAGCTCTCTGTTCCTTACCCAAAACAAATACAAATTCCTTTCATCCTCAGTACCTGGTTCTTTTAATATGCAGAATTTGACTAGCTTCTCCTCCATCCAGAACCTACCTTCTATTATTCCCAAGAATATTACTCTACATTCCAGAGTTGCTTTATAAGCCACTCAGCTGAATCAATAAAATTTATCCTCGCTTCATCTGACGTGGATCCCCATGCATCGCGTGCGGTAATTCATTTTTCTACAATAATATTTCCATTTCTTCGGTCTGCTTTTTTTTTCCCCGTGGAAAGTTATCGAAACCCACAAAGCTATATCGCTGTATAGGGACACTACTGTCTGTAACAGCTTCAGCCTCTAGAAAATAATTTTTGTAAACAAAAATCTACTGTCTATATTTGAAGTGTGATTTCAATATTTTCCCCCAATCTCTTGTATAATTCATTTTTATCCTCTTCCACATCTCTGTCTCTATTCTGGTTTAAATGAGAATTTTAGAATTTGTTTTTCTTTAAGTCACTAATACAAATCAAATCAAATCAATTGTCATATTGCTTTATGAATATTGAATTGCAGTTCATATCATGGCATATGCATCATTGGGATAGTTCTTCCTGTCTAACAGATAAATAAAACCTGCCTAATATCCCTTAATGTGGATTAAATATAGTTCAATACTGTTATCACAATACTGTCTTTCAAGTCATCCCTGTTGGATCTTTTAAAATTAATATTAGTGAAAACTTTTGCAAGATGTTTCAGTAAAGTCAACAGAACATAGATTGTAGAGATTTGAGATAGTCTGAAACTTAGTGAATGTCATCAATTATGTATTTGCAAGAAAACTGAGAACATATAAAATGTATTTGCCTCTATTTAAAAATAATTGACTACCTTTATCATAAAATTCACTTAAGCTTTGCCCTAAAATATAACTAGTGTGGTATGATTTGAGATATAGATATAGCATAGCAAATATTGCTTCATGTGTTTGTTCAATTTAAATGTTGAATTATATAAACATATTTTGAACATTTTAACCATCAGCTTAAGTAAAAATGAAAAGTATTGATAGATTCAGATTTATGTTAATAGATATGTATCATTAGAACATGTCATTTCCTTGCTTTAGTTTTAAAATGATGTTGTTGATATTAGCTCGATTGTATTTATTATTTGTTCTATTTGGAACATAATAATAATAATCATTATTATTGGTTACTTTTAAGGGGATAAAACTTATTTCACAGAAATCAACTATAGACAAATGGCATCATAATTTAAATAATTTTCCAATTGCCACGTGATTACAGCAAGTATAATAGGAAACATATAACAGAAATAGCATGGGTGGTATCCTATTAAGAACACATGGCTAGGTTTCAAGAGTGCAAGATTGTATTCTTAATTTTCTCATCTTTAAACTGATATATTTCAGTGTATAATGTAAATTTGCATTTTGAGGCAGATTTTATTTATTTGAGGGATATTTTATTCCTAGTCACTGTTTTAAATAAAATATTATAATTTTATAAAGGAACTTTTTACTTTTAAACTTTGGGAATTTCACTTATTAAGGCTGTGGTGTATGTAGAACTATCTTAAGAAACAGCTTAAATCAGAGAAGAGTTAGCATTGCCCAAAGGAATAAAAACCTAGTAGAAAAGTTGACTCACAAATTATTTAGCAGACTTGAATGGATAAGCATCCAAAAGAATTACTGCCCTGAAGCCTGCCCTGGGGTGGAAACAGGTGTTGGTTCATCAGAATCCAGTCTCATTGCAATGTCAAGCAGGAATTCTTCAAGACAACTCAGGGAAAGAAAATCCCAAATCTGTGACATAAACTGACTACTAAACTTGATTGGACACTTGCTCCCTCTCTGTCATTTTCCCCAACAGACCATTGTCTTTCTCCAACACATCTCACCAACTCCCAAGCAGCTGGCATCATTCTCCTCCTGAAAATGGCTCTGGTACCCACAGAGCAATCTCAGGCTCACAGGTGTCGGAGCCTATCTAGAAATGAGCTGCACATAAGCCAAATTTTAGGTAGAATTGCCCATCTAGGTTAGAAAGAGGATGCCAAGCTTTGCCTACTAATCTTTCCAAGGGTGTATATTGCTGAAGATTACTATTAAGAACATTCCTGTTTTATTTTTATTACTATTATTTATTTTTATCACCTTAATAGTATCTATTATTATTATTTTATTTCTTATCTTTAATATAGGGGCTCTTGCCTATTTCATAGAACGTTGTAATACTTATGTTGTTTTATCACATATTTCTGCATTTTTTTTTACAAAACTAAGAAGAAAGGTATAAAGAAAGTCTCTGGGAGGAACAAGTTGTCTCAGAAGCATTGTTGGGGAAAAAATAAGGACAGAACTAAATATCCAAGCCAAAGTCAATGACAATAGAATCAAGAAACCTAAATTTTAGCAATCTAAACTTAAATGGGCCTATTAAATACTGACAGGACAAGGGCAAAGGGATATGGTATAGGATGCACTCTGCGTCCATTGGTGGAGGAAGATTGACATGGTGATGGGAATGGCCCTGACCCATTGTATATCTGAAATTCAACTATGAAGGACTCTGTATATCACAATTATTTCAATAATATAGAATATAAAAATCAACAAAGAAAACAAACAAACACAAAGAATATTCCTACTTTAAGCATGTCAGCATTTAGTTCCTGTACAACTGTTTAGGAGATGATTTTGGTTTGAATTCAAGTGGTTTAATGACTGTATTGCTCACTACCTCAGTGTGTAACACCTGCAAGTTCTTTCACTCTTATTATCTCTCATGTAGTTTTGATGACTTTGAGTACTTAGAAGGAGGAAGAAAAGTCGTCTATTGTTCAAGGTGCTAATTATTATCGAGTGACAATCAATCTTGACAACAGATGTTTCTTGATCTGTTTCTGTGGGCAAGAGGTTATAGAAACACTGTTGTCAAAAACAAAACAAGAAAAGGAAACCTTTTGGTTTGGAGAACAAGGCCTTTAATTTCTTTCCTGCCACAGATGTCACCTATCAAAGAATGTGTTTCTGATTAAACAGTGTCTGAATGACTTGGGAGTGGTTTCCCTCCGGTCCACTTCAGCATAGGTCTTTCAGCCTGTAATATAGAACACACCTGGCCCTGTAATTTAGCACACACCTTCCGAGAAATGCATTGCTATGGGCATTGACATGAAGGGAAATCAAAGCATTCTGCTGTCCCGGAAGCATAATAAAAACCGAGAAATTTGGGGTTGCATTGTTTTGTTCCCTCTGGAATACCAGTTTTTTTTTTCACATTTGCAGAAAAATCTGATCAAATGATAAGTGTACCCATTTATTAAATAAAACCTTTAAGTCTGTCAACTCCAGTGCCTGTTTTCAAATATTTAGTCTATAGCTTATCCAATCCCTAATGCTTCTGCTTCTAAAGCATGTCAAGTTTCTTGACTAATCTCTGGCTATTAAAGTGGCATTGCCACTTTCATAAAGGCATTTAGTATTAAGCTTTTATATAAGAATTGGTTTTATATGTGTTCTTAATGCAAAAGTAGCTGGTAATGCGTCAGTTCAGGAACAAAAGGCTTGATATACATTTGGTAGAAAACCACTATTAGGGACCATTTTATGTGTGTAAAGAACAAGAATCCGATTTTTAGATCTTAAGTTATTCAGTGCAGGGATGCCTTTCGAGAAATTGATATTAAACAGAGAAGGTAAGAAGCCACATCATCAGAGAAGGAAGATATTCTACCTTTCTTTTTATTGTGCCCACATATCAAACTCATTGTACCTTTTTATTCTGATAGTTCCATAAATAAATTACTATTGTAGATCTCCACATAACTTCTGAGAAGTGGAAAGAGGAGGGGCAGCGGCCTGAGAAGGAAATCTGCTGCTTCCTCTCTTTCCTATGGTCATCCCAGGAAGGGTTGCGGAGATTTAGAAACCTGGATCTTGCTTTGGCAAGAAAAGAAAAGCCATACCTGATCCAGGCTGTCAGAGTCTTTCGCCTTCCCGCACAAAAAAATAATTTTAGAGAGAAGATGAGGGCGACATTTGCATGCAGACACCATGTGTATGGGCTGGCGACACACGTGGCCTGTCCTTTGTTTCAAGTTGTCTTTTATAGGGTTTGTCCCAGATTGTCCTATGAGGGACTTCCCACCTAGGTAAAAGTCCTGTTGCTAGCATGATTGCCAGATCATAATCTGTGTTCTTTGATTTTCCTATTCTTTTGTTTCTGTTGGAGCTTCTCCAGGAAAGGGGTCCAGTCTTCTCTGTGCCTGCAGGGAACCAGCTGAGACTCTTACTGATGACAAATGATGTCTCTTGGTCTCATTATATCTCTACAATTTATTGCTGTGGAGGTGTCTTCTTTACCTATCTCCCTCTCATATATAGCAAGAATAATGCTAGGGCTTAAATAACATGCAACTGGACTTGTTTCCAAATACACACGAATATTCATGGACATCAAAATTCTAAAAATCCGGTTTAAAGGGAAACAAGAATTTAGTGGTAAATGTTAACTAATGCATCACTGTCTTTTGCACTAGTTAAGTTTGCACAGAGCAAGTCTCCTCTGACCTTTGAATAGCTGAGTCAGGCTTCGCTTTAAAGCAATTACTCTCCTCCTGGCCCAGGGCACCATTTTGTTGGCATGAGCAATAGGGTGTGTGAAGCATGTGTGTTAGGTGGATTGCTAGCCTCAAGAAAAGAAATATGGGCCGAAGCTAATAGCGTAGTGGTATGGCGTTTGCCTTTCACGTGCCTGATCCAGGACAGCCACAGGTTGATACCTGGAGTCCTATATGATCCCCCAAGCCAGGACCGATTTCTGAGTGAATTGCCAGGAGTAACCCCTTAGCATCACCGTGTGTGGCCCAAAATAAAATGAAAAAAAAAATGCATTCTTTGCTATATAAATCCAAGAGGATTAATATGACTAAAATATCTGTGACTTTTTAGTGAACCCCTGGAAAGAAAATTAGAAGGCAAGCTTTGGTTTTATGTTTATAACAGTCTAAATTATACTTCTGAAATGAGCTATATGGGCCAAATCACTGTTTATTTCTTTGCTTGTTTTTGTAATTTAACCATGTATTCCAGGAATGTTGTTTTTGTAATAATGTTATTTTAAAAACAAAATAAACTTCACTTTCTTTGGACTCAATTGTGATTGGGGAGTGGTATATGTTTGGTAGTGATTTTTATTAAAGATAAAAAAACAACAATTTAAGGCAAGTATGCTGGGGAAGTAAGAGAACATTGAATAAGCATGTCTGTTTTGATTCGGTGTGACATTTGATGCTAAAGAGTGAAGTTTATTAAGTTGTGTTCCCAAAGAAAAATTGATCTGAACAAGGCATATTTACTGCCTTCTCCCTATATCTTCCACAAATATTTTGTTTCTACCACTATAACTACATGGATTAATTATTGCTTCACACAGCACATACACGTAAATATAAATATTTGGTGGAAAGTTTTCATTAACATGATGCTTAGCTAGTTGTAAAGGCTGAAAAAGATTTCTATAAATAGATATGAAAACTTAGTGATATTTTAGGAGAATTATCTAAATATGATCTAAATTTTTATTTTATTAAAAACATACTGCTTTCATTAAGCACAGGTAGCAGATAATTTACAGTGTTCAGGGTATGACTACATACTAATGTTTCTGCATGTTTTCCTCGGTGAAAGGAGTTGAAATGCACCTTGGCTTGATACTGCCTTCATAATGACAATATAAATAATGTGTTCTGAATCATAATCAAGTATAGTCAGGCTTTATTCAATAACCCAAACAACTAATTATATGCCATGCTAGATAAATCAGTGTAAATATAACAGAAGCTAAAACCAGCTGGGAGGATGTCTAGAGATTTTAAAGCTTACTTTTTTTTCCTGATAAAGTCAATATACCATGAACACTTCAATTTTTCCCCATAGCGTTCTAAAATTCTGAATATGTTTTTATGAGATGACCTTAATGGAAAATTTCTTTTTATATCTAAAATCTCAATGTTTATACAAAGAGAAATATGAAGAGTAAAATGAACCAATTAATTTCTTTATATTTCTGAAATATTCCTGTTATTTGTATTAAATTAATTTATTTAAGTTTCCAGTTTCAAGTTCTGATTCTATCCAACAGCCCAGTGATGGAAAAATCAAAGAACTGTAATATATATTAGCTAAGTTCATAAGAGGCATATTGACATGAGTAAAAATTCAGATTTTAAGAAAGGACACAGTAGATTCACTGGAAATTTTGAACAACCTCATCCTTACAGCTTTATCCGGGGGAATGGAGAATATGATGAATATAAAGCTTTGTCCAATCAGCTTACGAAGACCATAAGTTCATGATGCAGCAAGTTTGTTAGAAAAAGAACAATCTCAGTAATTACATAGAAGGATGATTTTCAAGCCAACTAAATTAGTAATAGCTTTTAAGGGAATTTATTTCAAAAATAGTTTACTTTTAAAGCATCGTTTGCAGGACAACACTTCTTAACTTAAAAACATACGGTTTTTTAAATATTTTTTATGTGCTTTTTGGGTCACACCCGGCAGTGCTCAGGGGTTACTCCTGGCTCCATACTCAGAAATTGCTCCAGGCAGGCACGGGGGACCATTTGGGGCACCGGGATTTGAACCGATGACCTTTTTGCATGAAAGGCAAAAGCCTTACCTCCATGCTATCTCCCGGGTCCCGGTTTCTTAAAATTTTTATTTAACATCTTGATTTACAAAGTTGTTCATGACACAGCTATGTCAGACATTCTATGTGAAACCACAAATCCCAAAACCAGTATGACCTTTCCTCCATTATTTTCCTCAGTTTTTCACCCCGCTCAAGCTTGCCCCACTGGAAAGCACAAATTTATTTACTTATTTTGCTTATTATGAAAAAAATACAAATGGAATTATAAAAAAATGAAAATTTGTAAAAAAATTTTTAGATCTCACAATGTGATTATTAAAATCATTGTCTCTCATCAAGACATTTGTTGCTACTTAAACTCTATGTTTTTTTATGTATAGAGCTTAGTTGGTTTCCTTGGAATTTTTTTGTTTGTTTGTTTTTGGGCCACACCCGATGACGCTCAGGGGTTACTCCTGGCTATGCGCTCAGAAGTCATTCCTGGCTTGGGAGACCATATGGGAACCGGGGGATCGAACCGTGGTCCGTCCTAGGCTAGCTCAGGCAAGGCAAAGGCACCTTACCTCCAGCGCCACCGCCCGGCTCCCTTCTTTGGCATTTTGACATCTAATTTGCTGTGCCTAATTTGACTGACTGTCAGACTTGTGTGCCCTCTGTTACCCCTACTCCACTGCCAGAAGCCATGGCAGCCATCCACATCCCTCACAGTATCCACTATGTAAATAAGGAACTTCATGGCTCCTCTTGGAAGGGACATCAAGCTACATAGTTGCAATTCACAGACATACCAACCTTTTGGTTTAAAACTCTGAGACCACCTTGAGAAAAGTGCAGGCCAAATATCATCCCCTTTTTTCATATTCTTCTTATCCAAAAACAAAACAAAACAAAACAAACAAAAATTATTTGTAACATGGAGAATATACATAGCCATACATGGAGAATAAATATAAGGATACGGATATCTAGGAGCACAAATTTTTCTTTGTATTTCAACACAATATCTCTGCTTTGGCATCTGCTCTACTCTTGGAAAATAACTTTCATTGCCATTACTAGAACTTCTGCAATATTGTTAAAATTACATCTTCTTGGTTTAAAGTTTATATTGCATCCTTGCTCTTGCAAAATAACGTGCAACTCCTTGCCCATACCAGCTAGCATGGCAGGTTAAGGCCATGTATCTGAAAAAAAAAATAGGACTTTGTTGCTTCACTTGAATTTTTGACAGTTTCTGAACTATAGCTTAGTCAGGCCAGTCTGGGTATGAGGGGTGTGGTTAAGAGCCTTTGAGGGACACAGCTGGTAGATTAGAGATTCCATGTTTACAAATTTAAAAAAATGTGATGCAGCTCACATAACAATTCCTCATACAACTTTGTGTGAAAGCTATGAAAACAAATAGCATAAATAACTGTTAGAGGATGCTTGCAAAGTGAAAATTTACATATGATTTTATTCAACTTTTGCTGTTCTGTGAACCAAAATAAAAAAAGTAATGTTAAGTGGTAAATGAATAGAATTTATAGGGTTGGTTTTTCAGTAGGGAGTGGAAGAGAAAGAAAAATTGGGTGTTAATGTTTTAATGCATAATTTATTATGAATATATTTATTTAAGCACCAGGATGATAACATGTTTGTAGTTGGGTTTCAGTCATAAAAAAGAACACCCCCTTCACCAATGCAACCTTCCCACCACCAATGCTCCCCATCACTCCCCTCCCACAACCCCTGACTCTTTGAGACAGCCATTCTTTATCTCTTACTCATTACCATTGTCATGATGGTTGTTGGTGTGGTTATTTCTTTAATTGAACTCATCAATCACTGTGGTAAGCTTCATATCATGGTCCTTTCAAACCTTATCTCTATTGTAGCTGGGTATTTTTTTTACCATACTATGTTTTATTTTTCTTAAATCCTACGATGAGTGAGACTTTTCTGTGTCTTTCTCCCTCTAACTGATTTTAGTGAGTTAACAGCTTCCATGTCTATCCATGGAAAATTTTATGACAGCTGCAAAATATTTCATTGAGTATATGTACCACAGTTTCTTTAGTCACTCATCTGTAGTTGGGCATCTGGGTTATTTCCAGATTCTGGCTAATATAAATAGAACAGCAATGAATATAGGCATGCAGAGGTCATTTTTGTATTTTTTGTTTGTGTTCTTAGGGCATATTCCTAGGAGTGGTATTGGTGGATCATATGGGAGCTCAATTTCCATTTTTCTGAGGAATCTCCATATTGTTTTTCATAAAGGCTAGACTACATGGCATTCCCACCAGCAGTGAATGAGAGTTCCTTTCTCCCCATATCCCCAACAGCATTGATTGTTTTTGTTCTTTGTGATATGTGTCAATCTCTGAGATGGTACCTCATTGTTTTGATTTACATCTCCTTGACAATTAGTGATGTGGAGAATTTTTTATGTGTTATCTTTTGGCCATTTGTATTTCTTCTTTGAGGAAATGTCTGTTCATTTCTTCTCCCAATTTTTGATGGGGCTATATATTTTTCTTATTAACTTCTGTCAGTACCTTGAATATTTTAGATATTATCCCCTTATCAGATAGGTAGTGTGTGAATAGTTTTTCCCATTCCGTGGGTGGCCTTTGTATCCCACTCACTCTTTCCTTTCAGGTAAAGAAGCTTTTCAGTTTAATGCAGTCCCATTTATTTATTCCTGCTTTCACTTGTTTGGACAGTGGTTTTTCTTTTTTGAAGATGCCTTTCATCGCAATGTCATGGAGTGTTTTATCTATATATTTTTCTATATGCTTTATGGTTCCAGGTCTTATAACAAGTTCTTTAATCCATTTGCATTTGGATTAAAACATTTGTATTAATTCATTCTTGATACTTATTTGGAAATATTTATTGTGGCTCAGTATTCAAGTATGCATGCAATATAAATAGCTATAACTAATCACATGCTAGTTACATTCTATTTAAATAGAACCTAAAATCTTTCTGGAGAATTTCTATGCTACTGTTCTATCTCTGAGTACTCAAGAATGTATTCCCTTTAGAACTGGGTCTATGGTTGTACATTGTGCGAGTTTTATCAAGAAACTAGAATGGTGCCTTCTTCAAATCACTGACCACAGATTTAAGAAAATAAACTATGGAGAGTGAAAGAAAGATGCAGAGAGAGAGAGAGAGAGAGAGAGAGAGAGAGAGAGAGAGAGAGAGAGAGAGAGAGAGAGAAAGAGAGACTATGGCATGAGAAGACCCTAAAAGGAAGAAGACAATGATTTACAAATCCAGGTCGGATCCCTAGAATATTCTTTATTTTAAAATGCCAATAATGGGGGCCGGGTGGTGGCGCTGGAGATAAAGTGCCTGCGCTAACCTAGGACCGACCAGGGTTCGATCCCCTGGTTCCCCATATGGTCCCCCGTGCCTGCCAGGAGCGACTTCTGAGCGAATAGCCAGGAGTAACCCCTGAGCGAAACAAACAAACAAAAAAATGCCAATAATGGGGCCCGGGAGATAGCATGGAGGTAGGGCGTTTGCCTTTCATGCAAAAGATCATTGGTTCGAATCCCAGTGCCCCATATGGTTCCCTGTGCCTGCCAGGAGCAATTTCTGAGCATGGAGCCAGGAGTAATCCCTGAGCACTGCCGGGTGTGACCCCCCCAAAAAAAACACAAAAAATAAAAAATAAAAAAAATAAATAAGTAAAATGCCAATAATACATTCTCTCTCCCCTGATTGATAGCATACTTCCAGTTTCTACAAATGGGAGACACCATTGTTTGCTTTTTGTTTTTCAGTTTGCAGTGCTGCAGCCCATTATTTCCTATTCATATACATACATTAGTACATATTATCTTTGAGAGTTTGCAAAATTCACTCAAAGTCTCCTATAGTTGAATCTCGAATTCATTTTAAATTTTTCTAATACTAATTGGAATCTTATCAGACTTTCAATTTCTACTTTGGCCTTTACCGTTTTATTTATGCCCATTTTGATACTTCTACATATTTTATAGGCATTTAAAATTGATCTTTTATGTTTAGTCATTCTTAAGATATGTTGGCAAATAAGCTCTCTGATAATGTTCACTGTCTAAAAATTATTACTTTAAAGGAAGGCTTAGAACTGAGCTCTGTTATTCTTTTCTACTTTCTACCATTTAACTCTCCCTTGTTCGCTCTTAGATGTTCAAATTTCTCTCATAGAACAACAAAAAAAATAATGTTCACTATAGTGAGAGCATTTCATCAGAAACTTAGAGATGGTTTTATTGACATTTTTGAACAGTGGTTTTGTCATAAATTTCATAAGCTATTTTGCTTCCTCCATTGCTCTATCTGCCTTGGGTAAGTTTTCTAAAAAGTCTATACATTGTAATTGTTTACATTTGGGGGTGTGCTAAAGTTTCTTCCTTGCTCTGTACTAAGGAATTAGTAATATCTCTTGGGTTCAGATAGAGTGCTTGGGATTAACAATGCTTAGCTGTGTGCAAGGCAAGTTGCCTATCTACTATACTATTGGTCAGGCCCCAGAGTGATAATTTAAATTTCTTAATTAAATATCTGGATCAATAAGTGTGAACCTCAGTACTCAGAATTTGATGCCTTTATCTGACAGACACATATGATACAGTTGATACCATAGTTGCCATATCTTTGAGTAATTACTATTATTAGCCATCTGCTTCTATTCCAGCTCTTTATCTTTATACTCTTTCATATTCAAAGTTTTCAACTATCCTTCCTGCACATTGTCACAGGCTTTTGTTTAGCTTATTCCTAGCTGTCTTCAAGTCTCCTTATAATTAAGTGGTGAGACACTACACTCAAGGTTTGGTATTAAAATGTCAGAATCCAAATGTAGAATCTGCTGTCAACCTATTAAATTATGTTGGAAAATATAATTCTGGACATAATATTAACAGTGCCACCTTCAGTGTTCCTTGCCTCAGAACTTGATTTTTACTGCTGTCTATTCAGCTTATACATGTACATGTAAATTATTATTAATGATATTAAATGAACCCAGGTGAATTTGGTGAGCCTCACTTTTCCAGTCCTCAGTATCCTTTGTACAGTAATATGTAGGAAGCATGAACGTTTCTATGATAATTGGTATCAATGTATAATGAGGTAGGGATAATCAAGTAAACCTTACCCTGTCCAGATAAAAATAACTAGTTTTCAAGAATGGTAGTTTAAATGTTTACCTTAAAGTGTTGGAAAAAATAACTAACAGGATCTGATGTGCACATGAGTGTGTGTGTATGTGTGTGTGTGTGTGTGTGTGTGTGTGTTGCTTGTGTGAGCACTCTTAGCTGTAGTCCAACAAGAAACTAGGAGATGGCAGTATAGAACTTGGAACAGCTGATGCTGCAAACAAAATCAGAAAGTAGTCTGGAGATTTCTTCTTTTGCTAATACTATTGATATTTTTTTTCTTTAATTTATTTGAAGTCATCTCTTTTTTACTCAAAGTTATTTTATTTAAAAATTATCAACTGAAACACTTGACACTTTTATCCATAAATATTCAGTGACAATGCAATTGATAGATTGCAGTATATATATGTATATAAATTATACATATTTTTCAAAAGGTTGTGATATGCTTGCATCAATGTAAAATAATATATTTACATTATTGATTGGCTTGAATTAATGTTAATATATGTACAAATATATATAGACATATGTTTATGTATAATTTTGTAAATATAACTGTGTGCTATAATTATAGTAAGTAAATGCCAATGCTTGGAGCCAATTATTTAAAAATTTACTTCAACCTATAGTAAATGATTTTTGTTCCTTGAATCAGATTGATTTTAGAAATATGACAATTTTAAACTTCTTATAAATTACTCAATGTGTTATATAAAGTTATTGATATTTTCATGTGTTCAAAAGAAAGTGTAAATCTTTTCAAAATTTCATATTTGAAAGACAAAACATATTGAGTATTTGAGTAAATTTTACATTTGAAAATTAAATCTTATCAACTACCAGGTATACTCCACCCAAAATACAACCAAAAGAGTAGCATTTTATTAATAGGTGTTTTATGAATTATAAATATTTCCTAAATAAATTTTATTATTTTTGAAAATTAATAAAATGTTTGACAGCTGATTACTTATATAAATATATGTAAATCCTTATATACACATTTGCCATTAGGCATAGATATTAATACTCTTCATGAATTTATTTTATACATTTTCAGTATTTACTGACATTCTTAAAAATGGGATTATGATTATTGGTTTGGAAATAGTTTTTAAATAAATCACCATGTTGATAATTTTTTGAAATAGAAAAGCTTTCAATAGTTAAAGAGCTTCAAGAGTGTTCTCACCTTAAAAGCTATATAGGCATTTAAGTTAATTTATAAATAAGAAAATATATGTCTTTTTTAAAAAAAAGTTAACTGAATAATTGACAGTACTATATGATAATACACTAATGATACAAACTGAAAAAGGATACATTTGTTTTCAAATACTATATTTGGGTATAGAATATAGTGCCAAACCAAGGAGACCTTCATAAAATAATAAATTCAGAAAAATTAATTCAGAGACTAAATTAAAAATAGTGCAATTCTTTTTCTTATATCACAAAATTATATAACCACTATTCTTGTGTGTGTGTGTGTGTGTGTTTGTGTGTGTGTGTGTGTGGTTTTTTGGCCACACCCTGTGATGCTCAGGGGTTATCCCTGTATATGCCCTCAGAAATCACTTCTGGCTTGGGGGACCATATGTACCATTCATCCTAGGCTAGCTCACACAAGGCAGATGCCTAACCACTTGTACCACTGCTCCAGCCCCTACTATTGTTGAGCTTAAATATTTTTTGTAAATTACGGTGTAGCAAAGTACTTAGAAATATCTAGTGTTTCAATCCTTTATTTGAAATTGTGGTAAATAAGATTGAAGAGATTTTCAGGATGCTATTAGCTATAATTTGAAGACCCAAACATAATCAGATGAGGCTGTTTTATTTAAAAAGAGGATCTTTTCGGATGGATCGTACCAGGTAGTACTCAGGGATTACTCCTGGCTGTTCACTCACAAATTATTTCTGGGGGTACTCATGGGAACATACAGGATCCCAGGATCAAACCTAGGTTGTATGCATGCAAGGCAAATGCCCTACTCACTGAACTGTTTCTCTAGTGCCCACCCTAAAAGGAGTTTTTAAAATATATACCTTATTTTTAATCTGATACCATATGTACTATTACCTGTATAAATAAAGCTACCAACTCTTCATGAAAATAAAGTTGTTGGAACTTATAGGAAAATCATATATTAAAAATTAGAGACTGATTTATTTGAAACAGCTTTGTGTTTGGCAAGCAAGGGTAACAATGTGAATTAGAGGCAATTGCAGGATATGTATCTGAAGAGTTCATTAGGTTCCATTCCTACTGGGAACTAAACTCTTAGTAAGAAATAAATTTTATGGCTTTTACAATTCACTTTAAAATACCTATAATTACTAAATGTATTAATTTATTAAAATATATATTAGAAATTTTATAGTTTATATATAATAGAGTAGAAATTTGTGGGAGTCACTAATTTAAACTGGCAGTAATCTGGCATATTCAGGAATGTAAGTAAAGATTATGTCAGAAATATAAAATGGACAGGTGATAATTTTTTGTTTGATTCTGAGGGAAAAACGTAATGTCAAGCCAATTACATTATACTTACGATATTTATATCCCTATAATATCTACTATTAATATATCTATTATAATTTAAGTTGTATCTATATAAAATTCCTAACTTTATGCACACTTAATGTTATTTGTTTATTTGTAAGAATATAGAATAGATTCTTATGCACCTGATATGGGTAAAGAATGTTTAAAACAGTCCTCTTATATTTCTAGACCTTTCTAGCTATTGGTCATTTTGTTTTTATAATAGAAACTGCTTAAAGATTCTTTGAAAAATGGCCTAATCAATATTATCAATAGTTGTTTCTGAATCACATTGAAATACATGAAGCTTAAGTTTTTAGGGGTTTTTTTTGGCTATTTTCTTAATTGTAATTGTATGTTTAATTTTGGATAAATTTAGAAAAAGAAAGATTATATAATCTTAGGAAAGTCTGATTGATTATACTAATATAGAACAAAGAAACAAGGCTTAAGCACAGGGACTATTTTACTTATGGATTTAAAATGTTATTATCTGATTTTTTAAAATTAAAAAGGTACTTTCTTTTGGGAGTTGAGGGTAATAACTGGCTGGACTTAGGCTTCACTTCTAGTGGTATGGATGAGTCCATAATGGTGTTGGGAATCAAACTAAGGTGGGCCATGTAAATGTTTGTTTAACTTTATTTTCTTATGCTAATACAATCTCTACTTGCTAGGCTTAGATTTAATATGTGGTCTTGTGTACCTAAATTAGACTATTTAAACTATAACTTTAGTTGAATAAGCCACAAATAACTAACCATACACAATTGTTGACTGTAATTCAAGATAATCTCCATTATCTTTAAATGAATTTATTGAGGAATTTCAATTTCTGTATTTGTAGATTATAAATATAATTATGCTCAGAGAAAAATTCTGTTTGCCAGTGTATATTATTATTATTATTTTTTATTATTATTATTATTATTATTACTTGGTTTTGGGACCACCACCAGTGGAGCTCAGGGGATACTCCTGGCTCTGCATTCAGAAATTGCTCCTGGCAGGCTAGGGGGAATATATGGGATGCTAGAAATAGAACCTGGGTTTATCCCAGCAAATGCTCTACTGCTATGCTATCTCTCCTGTCCCTCCACTCTATTTTAAATACAAATTAAGGTAAGCCAAGTTTAGTTGGAGTATTGCATACACATTGGAATTCTATAGACTATCAGGGATATATTCCAATCTAAAATGTCTAAACTATCTTAGAAAGAGGAGTAAAAAAGTTACACTAACTGCTCTATACTTCCTTTAAATGATTAATTATCCAAATAAATGCACTATGCTATAAGTAACAACTATTAATTATTTCCAATGAGTTTAAGTGAAATTTTAAGACAAAATACATTGCTACATTATAATAAAACAAATGTCTTTATATTTCATAAAATATAAAATTTTATCAGATTGTCTTAATTTCATTATTACATTTGTAAATGTAAGATATAAAAATAATATGGTAATATATTGATTATGTTGTAGCTACCTCTAAAAATAGCTTTGAAATATCAATTTGTTCTAATTCATTTTAAAAAGTAAGTCTTCAAAATGGCTAGAAATGAGCATACAAATTAAAAAAATCTCTCCAGAATATCAACTTTTTTCTTTTCTTTTTGAAATTTTGTGTCAGATAGAATAAGCATTTCCATTTTCTCCTTCTAAAAACTGATTTAAATTTACAGCGAGAGAACATTATCTTCCTTGTGGCTTTTCACAGTAACTGGGGATTTTTCCCCAAGGCAGAATCTTTCTCTACAGGGAAATCTCACAGAACGTTTTCCTAATCAGAAGCTCAGGGTTGGGTTTTTTTAGTGAGAGGAAATGTGCTCTGGTAGACTCCAGGGAAAATCTAGTTATAAGATTTTTTTTCCTTCAAAAAAAAATTTAGCCTAATTCTCCAAAGGAAGTTTCAAAATGAAAGTTGTACTATTAATAAGCACAAAATGAAACAGATTCAGTGATGGCTTAACTAGTTGGATCATGAAGTGGATAAATAGGTAAAACAGATGCATAGATAGATACATAGATAGACAGATGATAATTATACAAACATCTTGACCTGAAGACCTGTTAGTCTCTAACAAGGTAGATGTTATAATTAGTTTGTTCTGCATGGATTCAAACTAAAAGTGAAGACCTCCAAAAAATGTATAACTTTAGAAGTTTCAGTATTCAGATGGATTTTATTATGATGTTTAAATTGTATACTAAAAGTATTCTAAGAGATAACTGAATTATTTGAAGAATTAAATTGTGAGTCAATGTTGAATATAATTTTAGGAATATTGAAAATAATTTTAGTAAAAAACTATTATCTGAGAGACATTGTAAAAATGATTGATTCAGGGGCCGGCGAGGTGGCGCTAGAGGTAAGGTGTCTGCCTTGCAAGCGCTAGCCAAGGAAGGACTGCGGTTCGATCCCTTGGTGTTTCATATGGTTCCCCCCAAGCCAGGGGCAATTTCTAAGCATTTAGCCAGGAGTAACCTCTGAGCATCAAATGACTGTGGCCCGAAAAACCAAAAAAATAAATGATTGATTCATAAATATTTTCCATTATTTTAACTTCTCACTTTACATTTTTATTACAAATAGGACTTAGTATATTTGAATAAAACAGATATGTAAACACTAAACTTTAAATATATATATATATATAGCCAAAAGAATGTTGTGTAGATACATATACATTTATCAATGAAAAGAAGTCTCACACCTATAACAATTATATATATTGTTGGTTGGTTAATATAATAATAGAACTATCAATTATTAATTGACAAAAACTCTTTTTAAATAATTATATAATCTAAAAACCTACATGATTAATCTCATTATCTAAATTTATGAATTTTATTAAATTTTATTTATGTCAAAGGCTTTAACTCTATTATCAATTAACTTTATTAACTATATTTATTATATAACTGCTGAAGATGGAAAAAATATACATAAAACTGAAACAATAATTTAATGATATAAAAACCCATAGACAACTGGGGCCAGAGTGATAGCATAGTGGTAGAATGTTTGCCTTGTATGCGGCTAATCCAGGATGGACCTTGGTTTGATCCTGGGTCTCCCAAGCCAGAAGTGATTTCTGAGCACATAGTCAGGAGTAACCCTTGAGCATCAACGGGTGTGGCCAAAACAAAACAAAATAAAACAACAACAAAAACAAACCTCTCAGACAACTGTCAAATTTTTTGTTTGTTTGCTTTGAACCACACCAGGTGACGTTGAGGGGTTACTCCTGGCTATGTGCTCAAAAATCTCTCCTGGCTTGGGAAACCATATGGGACACTGGGAATCTCTGACCTAGACCAGTTGCATGCAAGGCAAATCCTACTACTGTGCTATCACTCTGGCATCAAGTCAAAAATGTTAATAAATTAATCTTTAAATAACTAAAAATTCAAGATTGAGGCCATGGACAGAGCACTTGCCTTGCATAAGGCTGGCCTGAGTTTTATTCCTAGAAACACATATAGTATTTTGAACCCTGTAAGAAGTGATTTCTGAGTATATAGAGAGGATTAACCTACTCCAAAACATTCCCACTAAGCAAAAATGGTTAATGCAGGTGCCAGAGAAAGAGTACAATGGAGAGTGTATTGGGTGTTAACATTGCATTCATTCCATGATTCAGGATTGAATCCCATAGACCATATATAAACCCAGAACACAGGAATAAACCCTGATACTTGTCAAGTATATCTCCAAATTAAAAACAACAACAATAAAAACAACAGCAACAAACAAAACAAGAGAGGAGTAATGGCACAGCTGGTAGGTTTTGCCTTAGATGTGGCAGACCCTGGTTCAATCTTCAGCATCCCATATAGTTTCCTGAGCCTGCCAGGAGATTTTTCTGAACGCAGAATAGCAGCCTTAGTGCTGCTGGGTGTGGCCCCACAATTAAACAAACAAACAAATAAACAACAACAACAACAGAAAAGGGTCTGGAGTGATATCATGATAGCACACGATAGGAGTTTACCATGCACGTGGCCTAATCAGAACGGACCTGGGTTTGATTCCTGGCATCCCATATGGTCTTCTGAGCCTGCCAGGAGCAATTTCTTAACACAGAGCCAGGAGTAACCCCTGAGCACTCCTGGGTGTGGCCCCCTAACAAAACAACAACAGCAATGTATAAAAACAAAACAAACAAAATATATAAATGCAAAAGTAAACAAGGGAATATATTTAATGTGAATTTACTATAAATAGAATTAATAACTATAATTAAAGTACTTGATATATTTATATGCCATAACTGAATATTCAAACATGATCAAAATTTAAATTTAAGTAAGTTGAATTAATGATAAACTATACTATAAAATTAAAAATTAAGTAGAAAATGTAGAAGATATAAATGACACTGTGAAAAAATTTGACAAATTTTTGTTTGCAGGTGCATGACTATACTATATATACATATATACATAACTATATTTCTCATAATATGTTTTGTGTTGTTTTAAGGATGACTATATTTTCTCATGGAGAAAATATCTGTGCCAAATGTCTATATCACAATTTTCTCTGAAGCTAGAATTACCCTTTCTCCCTAATTTTCACCTATTATTCTTTCAGTAAATTTATATTCCCTTATTAATTATTACTTTCCCTCTCATTATTATATTTCAATAATTATATATTGATTCATTTCAGCTTAAAACCATATCCAACATATTGGAAGAGATAGATCATATGTTCTTTTTTGTTCTGATTGTTTAGTTTTGGTTTCTGTGCCACACCCATTGACACACAGAAATATCACTCCTGGCTATGCGTTCAGAAATCGATCCTGGCTTGGGGAACCATATGGGATGCCGGGTGATCAAATTGAGGTCTGTCCTAGGTCCCTGAGTAAAAGGCAAACCTACCGCTGTGCTATCACTCTGGCTCTTAGAACCTATGTTCTAAAATAAATTCTTTAGGAGACATATCATTTCTAAGTAAATTGAGCTTGTAGCACCACTCTTGTAAGAAGACTGGACTTACAGAAAGGAAGAATTCAGGAATGATTCAATCAGGCACAGACATGGCTTCTCTGCTGTGGGCTTGAGTAGGGTCACTCTTGCTTTAGAAAGACACACTGAACCATTATTTTCATTTGGATGAGGCCTGCAAGCTATTCCCACTTTTCAGATCATGTCACTGAAATCCCCCTTACCTTCATCTTTGCCTCTGGTTATCTTTTCTTTTTTACCCAGACTTTATGAAAACTTTATCCTTTCAAAGACAACTACAAGAACTGCTTTCCTATATGATATGGCTGTATATATCAGTCATCACCTCTGTCAGGATCTCAGCTCCGTCTCAACCCTTGTCATCATCTCTAAGTGGTCTTCAATGCATGAATCTAGCAGTCAAGTGGGAAGCAAGCACGTAGGTATATAAAGGCATTATCCAGAGTTAGAAATACAGTCTGAAGGAACCTCAGCAATCTTCTCTTCACCCTGTACTGGCAATATTGTTCATTCTAGACAATAGGTGCTTATTAATTGAATTTCATGTTACTACTCATCTGGAGTCTATCATAGGTTTGGTCATAGAAGTGGCAATAATTTGCCAGTATAATATGTTTCCTGATTTTTCAAAGTACCTTTTCCCTTTATTGCAACTTTAATCCCTATAATATTTTTGTGAATGTGGACAATGAAACAGATGCTAGCCAATTTGTATACTGATTATAAGAAACACTCTAACCACACATTCAATATAACTGTTTGTTCAGGAAATCTAAATATTGAAAATATTGCTGCATCTTTTCATTTGGAAAGATGTTTACTGCGGCATTAGTTATAAATCAAAACATGCTATTTTTCAAACCTTGCATAATGAGGGACAGGGAATTCTCCATTCTTGCATTTAGCTCAAGAGTAACAAAAAGGTCTCGACAAATTAGAGTTCCAAGAAGTATAAATACAATGCATAAATTAATATGGGCATTGATAGATGAATAGGAGAGTTAAATAATTCCATTGTGCAGCTTGACTGAGTAACTTTGTTTGCAGCAATAACTGTAAGATCAGGGACTTGTTATTTGAAATACACTGGAGAAGAAAAAGAATGAAATTGATTCCTTAACCTAGCGAGTGTTAGGAATAGAATCTTAAAGTTAAATTTGTAGCATTAGGTTTGAGAAACCCCTATTTATGTCAGTGTCATCTGAGAAAGCATCTTCTTGATATTAAGTGTACTTGAACCAGAAATGAAATTACATTTCAAATTTCTAGAAACATTTTAGGATACTGAACTCTATGAAGCCCAGATGTAGGCTAACACACATGTGCAATTATTTCTCTTTAATAGAGCATGTGCCATTTTCAAATGGAAATCTGTGAGGAAATTTTCTAAAGCCATGACAAGTGTGTTGTATTGTATTGAGAATATATATTAATAAAGAAGGGAAAATAACAGCTAAATTATATGGTTCCATCAAATTCTATGATGTTTATCATTTTAGTAGGTTTTACCAGTTAATCTGAATTAACTTTTTCTCCCTTTTTCTCCTAGGGCACTTTCTACCATCATAACATCATCTCTATATAAGGAGCACCTATATATGAGAGCTGGTGTAGGCCTTTAATTTAAGTTTATCTTATTTCCCTTGGGAAATTTTAGAGCTACTGGGTGGTATGTTTGAAAAAGGATGAGAGGAAAAACAATCTCATGAAAGTAACTTTTATATATGGGAAAAATAGATGACCTTGTCTAACTTTGCCTTTTTTGATCCTTAAAATTTGATTATACCATGTTTATGTCACTCAATAAAAAAATAACAGAATCTTTCTGCCCTCACAGTAGTTAGGAAGTTGAGATTGAAAGAGGATCAGACTTGAGACTTTTGTTTCCCTTTTTAAATTACCCCAAACATTCAAAGGCAGTTTCTAACTCAATAGTTTATGATTAAAGGTTATCTCTTTTATGTCACTATTTACAAGATATCTGTAAATATAAAAATATATTATTAAAATTAAAAATTGATGTCTTTAAAATAAGTATTTGTAAGATAGAATAAAAAATAAGAATTGATGTCTTCAAATTGGTATGTCTAGAAATATATGTAATTATCCTCTATAATGTAATAATTTGAACTAGAAATATTTTAAATAAAATTAGCTATACCTTCAAAATATGGAACATTTTCTGTCATTTATATGTGAATTGTTTTGTTCTTATACTGAGTAAAATATATGATCTTTACAATTGTTACTAAAATTTTAAATGCATCATGTGATATACTTAGTGTTGAAAGTAAGTTAAATTTCTTAAGTGTTTAATATTTCACATGCTTCTGAGCACTTTATAAAAATAGACTATAAAATTTCAATACAACTCTCCAATACAGGTTCTATTCTGAAGAAATGATTGTCAATAAGGCTAATAAAATAGATTTTTTGGTGTCAGGGGGATAGTATCATGGTTAGAGTACTTGCTTGCACATGTAAGCTCTGGTTCAACCTCTGGCATCCCATTCGGCCCCCAGATCCTGCCTGTAGTGAATCTTGAGTCCAAAGCTAAGAAGCAACCCTTGATGGCATCTGAGTTTGGAAGGAAAGGAAGGGAAGGGAGGAAAGTGAAAAAGGTAATAGAGAAGAGAAATGGGAGAAGAGATAAAAGAAGGAGGAGGAAGAGGCAATAGAGGAGTAGAAGGAGAAAAAGAGAAAATGGAAGATGGAAGAAGGACAAAAGAAGAAAAGTTGTTATCAGAGCTGGTGCTTTTTTTTTTTTTTGTATGTTGATTGAGTGGTTGGTTTTTATGACTCCTATAGTTGGGATGGTATTTAGACTTACAGCTCCATATGTAACACAAATTGGAAAAGCAATGTAGGACTTGTATGGGGATATAGTTTGAAATAAGCCATAAAGACACATTTATACACATTTATATAAAATATACACATTTAAAATTGGCCGCACTTGTGCTGTAATTTCCAGAATGATCGCAGTAGCTTAGGGAATGGGAACTGGATTTTATAACCAGGGCCTCTTTCCAGCTATGTTTCCAGTGCCTTTGCTGGACTGTTTCCACACAGGATGAAGGGTATTGAAAGGAAGAGAACCAGGCTCATTAGCTTCTCTTTATAAGGGACTCATTATCAGCAGTAGGAAGAGAGTTCTCGGGTCTTCCTAAATCAATATCCTTTTCCATGATCTTGAAATCTGTCCTACCCTGTTTAGATCTGTCATTTCCTCAGATATATCTGACTCATAGACATCTCAGTATCTTTTCCTCCTATTTACATCTGAATGTTGGCTGGAGATTTTACCATGGATTACGGTTAATTTTACAGATTCTATTTTTATGACATCAAAGCCTCATCAATTAGTGTCATTGTTGTTGTTGTTCGTGGGTTTTAGGGGGGAGTTGAAAACTGAAATATTACATTTAATAGGCTTCAGCAGTAAAGTGAAACTCTGTGAAAATATATGAGTCTACTGTTAGTAAAACTACTTAGTTATAGGTTTAGTTATAATATAGCAAGTCTCACTAAAACATGTATATTATGCTCAATATAAGTGACTCTGGCTTGAATCATTGAGATTCAAATATGCAGGGCCAAAGGATTACTAAACATTTGTAGCTGTCATTATTATTTATTGTCATTCACAGAAATAATAACATTGATATATTAATGTATTCCATACTTTTCTCTCCTTTCATGCATTCTTTTAATCAAAATTTTAAAAGAAAATTTTAGTTTAAAGTATCTTATCGGGAAAATGAGTTTTTTTTTAAAGTTCTAGTGTTAGAAGTTCTTGTAACAGTGATTAGGCAAGAAAAAAGATATGAAGGGCATCCAGATAGGAAAGGAAGAAGTTAAGCTCTCACTGTTTGCAGATGACATGATACTATATTTAGAAAACCCTAAGGACTCTACCAAAAAGCTTCTAGAAACAATAGATTTATATAACAAAGTAACAGGCTACAAATTAACATGCTAAAATCAATGGTCTTATACACCAATAATGAAAGAAAAGAAATGTACATTATAAAAATCCATTCACATTTGTGTCACAAAAACTCAAATACCCTGGAGTCAACTTAACTAAAGACAGGTAGGACCTATACAAACTACAAAACCCTGCTTCAAGAAATAAAAGAGAACACAAGGAAATGGAACACATACCTGGTTATGGATTGGCAGGATTGAAATAATTAAAATGGCAATACTCTCTAAAGCATTGTACAGATTTAATGCTATTCTCTCTAAAGATATCCATGACATTCTTCAAATAAGTAAATCAAACACTCCTGAAATTCATTTGGAACAATAAATACCCATAAATAGCTAAAGGAAAATTTGTGAAAAGGAATATGGGAGACATCACTTTCCACAATTTTATATTGTAGTACAAAGCAATATTTATTAAAATAGGCATAGTATTGGACAAAAGACAGACCCGTAGATCAGTGGACTAGATTTGTGTATTGAGAGAATGTCTCCCAGACATACAATCAATTAATTTGGATAAAGGGACTAGAAATGCAAAATGAAGCAAGGAAAAATTCTTCAACAAGTGATATTGGGAGAACTGGTTAGCCATATACAAAAAAGCAAACCCAGAACTCCAACTAACACCATGTAAAAGGTCAAATCTAAATGGATTAAGACCTTGATATCAGACATAACATAATAAGTTAATCAGACGTATCAAAACCATAAGGTATATAAAACAACATGTAGGTAAAACACTCTGTGACATGGGACTAAAGGCATCTTCAAGGAGGAAAACAGCTGGGACTGTATCAAGCTAAGAAGCTTCTGCACCTCAAAGGAAATAGTGACTAGTATAGAAAAGCTACTCAGAGAAAGGGAGAAACTATTTACCCCATTCCAATCTGATTAGGGGCTAATATCTAAGATATATAAGGTACTGACAGACTTAACAAGAAAAAATCTAACCCCATCAATAAATGAGAAGAAATGAACAGACACATCCTCAAAGAAAAAATACAAATGTCCAAAAGACACAGAAAAAAATGCTCCACATCACTAATTAGGGAGATGTAAATCAAATCAACAATGCGGTACAATTTCATGCCAGTGAGACTGACACCCATCACAAAAATCAATTACAATCAGTGCTGTCTGGGAAGTGGGGAGAAAGGTACTCATATTCACTACTGGTGGGAATCGTCTAGTCCATTTTGGACTACTTTTATGGAAAACAATATGGAGATACCCCAAAACACTGGAAATTGAGCTTTCATATGATCCAGCTATACCACTCCTGCATATGCCCTAAGAACACAAAAACACAATACAAAAATGCCTTCTGCACACATAAAATAGCCAGAGTCTGAAACAACCAAGATGCCTTTCAATAGATGTATGGCTAAAAAAAAAACCGTGATACATATACACAATGGGATATTAGGGAGCCATCAGGAGAAATGAAGTCATGAAATTTTCCTATTTATGGATGCACATGGAAACTATTATGCTGATTGAAATAAGTTAGAGGGAAGGAGACAGACACAGAATAGTCTCATTCATCTATGGGTTTTAAGAAAATAAAAGACATTGTTGTGTAAATGCCAGAGACAATAGGGATGAGGGCCTGAAGAACATACTAATGACATGAAGATCACCACTCTGAGTGGTGAGTGCAGTTAGAGAAATAAGTACACTAAAAACTATCATGATAATGTTAATGAGTGTGAGGAGTAGAATGCCTCTCTCAAATAGAGGCAGAGGTGGGGGAAGAAGAAGTTGGGCAGATGGGTGGTAGGAATGTTGTAGGTGAAGGGAAGTGTTCTGTTTAATGAATGGAAACTAACTACAATCATGCTTTTAATCATAATACTTAAATATATGATTTTAAAACATAAATAAAAATAAAAAATAGTTATAAAATTTTTTTATGGTTTTTGGGCCACACTCGGCAGTGCTCAGGGGTTACTCCTGGCTGTTTGTTCAGAAATAGTTCCTGGCAGGCACGAGGGACACCGGGATTCAAACCAACCACCTTTGGTCCTGCATCGGCTGCTTGCAAGGCAAACGCTGCTGTGCTATCTCTCCGGGCCATAAATTTTTATTAATTTGTTTTTTTGGTTTTTGGTCCCATCTGGCAGCACTCAGGGGTTACTCCTGGCTCTATGCTCAGGAATAACTCCTGGCAGGCTCGAGGGACCTTATGGGATGATGGGATTTGAACATCCATCTTTCTGCATGCAAGGCAGATTCCCTACCTCCATGCTAATTCTCCAGCCCATAAATTTTTATTTTTGAAGAGTTAAAATACTAGTAAGATAAAATTTCGAGGTTAAAGTAATCATTCCTTAACTCATAAAAATAAGTCAAGAATAATGTTGCACATATGCCTTTATAACTGCCAGTAAATTCACATAATTTAATTAATAACATTTTACAATTTTTTGTGATATATTATGGTTGAAATAATGATCAAAAAAAGAAAACTCTTATCACATCTCATTGAATAAAATTACAAATCAAAATCTATGATGGAAAATATTTTAGTGTTATTATATGTAATTTTTTAAAACTTAATTCATTCTGTTCTGAGTATATTAGAAAGCAACAGGAAACAAAATCCTGAATTTCAGTATGCTGGTGTGAGAAAAGAACATTTTTAGTTTTCAAAATTTACCTTAACATGTTTAATAGAATATAAATTATTATCTTTATTTACAATACTCTTATTAAAAACTCTTAAGGCGTTAACAATATTTATGAATCCGCATTAATATTATTGTATTTCTTTACTATATATTAAGTACATCTAAAATAAAGTGAAGCAAAATCCTTTGCTGAGATGTAGTTGATATAAAATCAGCAACACTTCTCCCATTTTAGTTCTTTCCATCAGTTGATCAATGTGTTGTAAGTGCTTTTTTTTCATCATACATTTAAGAGTGATTGGAAGTACTGAGTACCATGGTGTGAATAGCTTTTACTCTTAGGTATGAAGAAGAAATTGATTTTCACTTTTCCTAAACATTTCAAAAATTGTTAACACTGAACAAAAGATGAAGAAGTAACTCAAAAATTCTGTTATACTTTTAAAATGAAGTGCATAAAATGCTGATATCATCTATTGTCAAGTTCATAAATTTATAATTTATAAAGATTGTGTTCTTAAATAGTCAGCCAAATTATACTATACACTGTGTAAAAATATTTGTTAAGGAGATAAAATATAAGCAATATAAACTGCAAATACTTGAAAGCAAATATTTTTGAAAATATCCTTTTAAAAATATAAAATTATAAAATGAGAATCATAGGGAAAAAAAACCCTGAACATTTAGCCATATCCTAGAGAAGGTAATAACCTTATAATAGCACTGCTAATTTTAAGAGCATTCATTTTAAAATTTAAAAAGTTGAAGATATCTGACTTTGTTTAAATTCTCTAATTCTGACTTGCGGTAAGTGAAATAGTTATTCATTTTTTCAATAGCATTGCCAATGACAACCAAATTTTATCACTGAAATATTCATCACCATAAAACATAACATGCATTCTTTAGTGGGATTGTCACAGTTCATATGAATAGATGTCTGATTGTAATAGGAATGACTAATGTAGTATCAAGTTAAAGAATTTAAGAGCTCATATTGCTACCAACCAAGACAACCCTTAAAAATATATGCTAGTCACTTTATTTGAAATATTGCTCCAGGCATAGAGCATGTCTACTCTAGTAAGACATAGTTTAAATTCTAATCCTAGTAAAGTAATTTAATAGTTGATTGAATATCTGGAAATTGACTTTTAGCCTTGATAAAAGTCTATGAAAATATTAATTGGAGAATAAATATAAAGTGGATGAATTTTATATCTCTAGTTTATGTACATGTTTTTTGTCATCATAAGCATCACAATTTCTGCAGTTACAACCTTAAATACTTTTTATGATGTTATTAATATGTGACAATACCATTAAGTATACTGATATCCAAAATATAAAATAATTGCTTCCAGTTTAATTACTTAAGTGGTTGCAAGTGTCAGTAAATATAATACTTTCTCAATTGCTCCTCAGTCTTTTGGCTAAGATAAAAGTTAAGATTTTTTTCTATCAACTTAGTAACTAATACAAACTCTATACCAGGACAATATATTGCATGGAATTTGGGGGCAGGAATATGGAATAGCAGATTGCTCCAAGTGTCTACTCTAAGTGTCACCTTGGTATTACAGTTCATTCCAGAGGGGAACACAAGATTTGGGCTGAAGTTGGTATTTAAAAAATAAATTTAGCTCAATATTGGTCTCTTGTATTAACTCTTTTCTCTGAATCATTGTAGCTTTATCTTGAAGTCATTTTGATTTCTTTCTGGATGAATCTTACAATAAAGAAATTAAGAAAGAATTCTGCTTTCCATTTCTTTGGTTTATAGAATCATTAAATGGAATAAATGTGCCCAGTGTTGTCATAAGGAAAGTAATGATTTAGGTCTGGATATAGTGGGCCAAAAGTGAAAGAAAACTTGATTGAGAGGATATAATGACTCCATTTGAGGACAAACAACTTCAATTGCAATATTTAAAATTTATTTAGCAAAGTATAGCTGAATTATACCCACAGTTTTGCTAGTTTAAAGCAATTTGTATTTAAAATACTTGTAATATTTCACAAAAATTCAGTATGCCAAATTAAAATTTGTATGTAAATTAGATTAAAATTGTATATAAATATATCTCATTTCAGTTGAATATAACCTTTATGTGATTTAGACATGAACTCTAATCAAGAATATATATCAATATGCTTCATTTTTTTTTTTGGTGTTTGGGACACACCCAATGACGCTCAGAGTTATTCCTGGCTATGTGCTCAGTAATCGCTCCTGGCTTGGGGACAATATGGGACTCTGTGGATCAAACTGTGGCCTGCCCTGGGTCAGCTGCATGCAAGACAAATGCCCCACCACTTTCTTATATACTGACATTTCAGATATTTTCATATTAGATATCAAATTAACCATGTTAAATCATATATAATTTTATGGAAGATAATTTCATGAATATGGATATTTAAATAAAAATGCATAAATTTGAATGCACATCTCATTTTTATTTAATAGGAATTATATGTTTGTGTTAATTCAATGTTATTTTTACTGAGTTAACATAATGGAATTTGTTTTGTTCTGCTTTAATGTGTTCAATAGTTTGACATATTAATTGAAATACTGTCACACTTGAGTCAATATATTGTTGATTTTATGAAAAAAATGGAAGGATATTAAAGGCATTTAGTAGGTACTTTTAGTCTATGTATAATAATATAAAATCATTTCTCTTTCATAAAAGCTAGGAATGGGAAAAACTCATTACAAAGCAAACTAAAATAATCTATATATACACAAAGGACTTTATGTCTGCCAAAACTAGTGAAATTTGCTAGTGAGACATAGAGGGGAAATGAGCTAAAGACCCATAATAAAACCTGTATAGATGATTCAGATCTAAATTATCCACTTTAATTGTATTTCAATATAAGAGGCCATAGATAGGAGAAGAAAGAAAGAGACAAGAAAGTAAGGGGTGTGCAGAACCAAAGTCACCAGAAGGTTTATAGCAAAAGGAATATTGTTTCTACCTGTTGGTGGTAAGAGAGTGCTGACCAAAGAGTCAAGAGCAAGTTGAGCATTGTTGAAAAACATATTAATTATTAAGTCGTTGATGGAGGTGGATGATGGTGAGATGGATTAGTGGAGGGGCCTTTTACTATCAGCCGGGGGCCATGACCCTGATCCCCTTTAAGCTCAAGGGTCTGAGGGTTCATCATAGCAGCGAGGAAATATTCCACATGCAGTCAGGTTTAAGGAGACATGAAGCTTTATTGACAATACGTCCTAACCCCCTCCCCTACACAGGCTAACCTTTAAAGCAGACTCTCTTCAGCTGCCCTGACATCTCAACCTGTTTCTATCCCTCCATGTAGCTAACTCTCCAGCTGCTTCTTGCTCAATCACCCTCTGAACCCCCCTCAGGCAATCCTTTGTTACCTACCCAAGACCCCTCCCAGAAAAGGGCTGGTCTTACCATTAGGTAAGGTTACACAGGAAAATGGGGGTGGGATGACAGGCATCACAGAACAGTTTATTTCCCACTCACTTAATTACTTCTTTAGTAACTGGGGCAACTCTAGGACACCTTTGTTTCCTGAAAAGTTGACTTCTGGGAGAAAATAGGGTCCCTAATGAGGACTGCCGGCTGTGACCCAAAAACCAAAAAAGAGGAGAAAGGTTGGGTTTTTCCCTCTTCCTAAGATTGTAGTTAAATCTCTGAAGTTCAAACCTTGGGTCAGAAAGTTTATCTCTACATGATATAATGATATAAAGATCCCTGCTTTCAATACAATCTTATGTGAACTGAGGTATAAGAACTAGTAGGACTACTTTTTCATTTTTAAAAAAACCCAGCAAAATAAATGTTGTATTATTTCTATAACTGGGGCACAGGGACAGAATAACCAGAATGTATTGACATCAGAGAATTGTGGAAAATAATCACATTATCTAGAGTTAAGACAATTTGGGCAAATACAAAATCTATTTTTTAATCATTAGAAGAACTCTGTGTCTGCTAAGAAGCCTATGTCAAATCAACAAAATACAAGTACAGCCAACCTCAATAATTATTAAAATATACTCATTGGGAGATGGAGAAAGAGAAAGGAGGAAAGAAAAAAGGAAAATAAAGATAAGCAAAAGATAAGTAAGTTTTCATTAAAAAGTTAATGTTTCAGTAAGCAAGTTATAAGTATTTTGTACAAGAATCAGAACAGAAGAGGAATGTGCACTTTTCTACTGCTAAATTAATATTTCTTAAATTATTACCTAATATATTTTTAAAAATTAAAGAAAAGAGATTTATTTTATTTATTTATTTATTTTTGGTTTTTGGGCCACACCTGGTGGATGCTCAGGGCTTACTCCTGGCTATGTGCTCAGAGGTCGCTCCTGACTTGGGGGACAATATGGGGAACCAGGGGATGGAAACGTGGTCCATCCTAGGCTAGTACAGGCAAGACAGGCACCTTTCCTCCAGCGCCACCACCCGGCCCCAAAAAGAGATTTATTAACTATGGATAATAAGATGTATATTTTAATTGTAAAGAAAATATATAGTATGGTTAGAAAATTTATGCAATTTTCCACACTTGCAAAATTATAAAGTGTAAGCTATACAAAAGTTGGTAACTTCAGATGCATAAAATTGTTCTTAAAGAATAGAATTTATTGGGGCCCGGGAGATAGCATGGAGGTAAGGCATTTGCCTTTCATGCAAAAGGTCATCGGTTCGAATCCCGGTGCCCCATATGGTCCCCCGTGCCTGCCGGGAGCTATTTCTGAGCATGGAGCCAGGAGTAACCCCTGAGCACTGCCGGGTGTGACCCAAAAACAAAAAAAAAAATAGAATTTATTTCCAAAGTCATAGATACATATGAAAGATTCTGTCCAAAATAAATACCAATCCCAATCTGAATAAGTGTAAGGAAACATAAAGGTATGCTTGAGAGAAGATAGAGAGAGAGAGAGAGAGAGAGAGAGAGAGAGAGAGAGAGGAAATTTTTTTTGATATGTATAGGTGTGTGTGTGTGCATTTTCTTGTTC
>PVKC010000856.1:0-57986 GCA_004027635.1 Crocidura indochinensis | reverse complement strand
GAGAGAGAGAGAGAGAGAGAGAGAGAGAGAGAGAGAGATGGGACCAATTTCTTCAGTTTCCCATCAGGAAATAGGGGAAGACCTTTAATTCCTGGTATTACACTGATCTCTAGTGGTAGATAAGTATAAAACACGTTGAGACCATTTTTCTTTGTTTAATTTAAATCTTTTTTTGAGCATTGCAGGAAAAAGTTCCTATTCAATATTTAAATTGGAAGAGAGTTTTTAAACTATTTATGATGGCACTTTCTTTTATATTTATCTATGTACATGTCTGCTTCTTTTAATACTAGAGCCTGTGATACATTCATTATTTTAATTCCCTGAATAAAATTCAAATCCTCCTATATACTGTAGGATAATGTAGGAATTCTGATGCATATTTGGAATTATAGCATGATGAAATTTAATTAGTCCAAGCAAACTAACAATGGTTACTATTTGTTAAATATATTCATGTACAAGAAAAATTTCATTGCAAGTAATTTTTATTTCTCACAAAATTCCAATAAACATGATTGCTTTTATTTTACATATGACATATCTTGAGGAAAGTGAATAACTTATTTAATATCACACACATAAATTAAGTATGCAAACACAGCATTCTTCATCTTTAAACTATAGAGATTTTTTTGTTTATTATTTTTTGCTGTAGTCTCCTGCATTTCATACATTTGACAGATTCAAAATACTTTGTTAATATAGGATAATGTACTCCATTGCATTAACATATGAGAAGCACATTTACTAAAATATAATTGCTCTTTTATTACAGTAAACAGTGTTCACAGGATTCACTGGTTCTATTGCACTGTAACCATAAATGTAAGTAAATATTTTACCATAACATCTTTTAAGATATTTAGGTGACGTTTATAGGTGCAAGTGATTTTGTACATCAAAACCATAAAATGTAATATTATTATAGCTACATTACCAATGCAACAATGACATTTTAAAAATAAATACATTTGGATTTAAAATAAATTAGGAAAAATTATAGAACCTGCTTGTCACTCTAAGTTTCTTTGTAACTATCCACACTGTATTTAGGATCAGATAAATCTGTCAATGTCTTTCTTCAATCATTTTAATAGCTTGTGGGAAAAGACTGGTGACTCAAGAAACTGCTCCAAAAATTGTTGGAGGAAATGATGCCCGAGAAGGAGCCTGGCCCTGGCTTGTTGCTCTCTATTATAACAACAAACTGCTCTGTGGTGCTTCTCTCATCAGCAGTGAATGGCTGGTGTCTGCTGCCCACTGTCTATATGGGTGAGTGTAACATCAGAGTGATTATTAATTAAATGTCCAACCACCCTTTAGTGGTTTTTAGCAGCTTTATATGTCATCATTCAGGAAAATGTTCCTTCTGTTTATGACATGAATGTTCTAATCATTTTCCCACTAGAGTTAAGTGTAAAATTAAAACTTTAGTTAAGAATTGTTCTTTGGGGCCCGGGAAATAGCATGGAGGTAAGGCATTTGCCTTTCATGCAAAAGGTCATTGGTTCGAATCCCGGTGCCCCATATGGTCCCCCGAGCCTGCCAGGAGCAATTTCTGAGCATGTAGCCAGAAGTAACCCCTGAGCACTGCCGGGTGTGCCCCCCCCTAAAAAAAAAAAAGAATTGTTCTTTATTACTTAGTGGTACCAAAAATATTGCATTTCAGAGCAAGTGTATAGCACTTGCTTTGCACAAAGCCAATCTAGATTTGATATTTGCTACCTATATAACTATATGGTGCCCTAAATCCCTCCATGAGTTATCACTATGGAAAGAGCTAGCAATTTCTGAGCACTACTACTGGGTGTGGTCTGAAAGCCCAAAATCCAAGTACATCTCTGAAGTAAACTCAATTCTGAAATCAGTTCATTGCATTATCTTTTTTTTTTTCATTTACCTTAAGCTTCTTTTCCCTTCATTAATTTGTTTTGATGTGATTTTTTGTTTGTTTGTTTGTTTTGACCTTTTTCCTGTCTTGGGGAACCATATGGGATGCTGGGGAATCTAACTGCAGTCCGTCCTAGGCTAGCACAGGCAAGGCAGATGCCTTAACGCTTGCACCACTGCCC
This sequence comes from Crocidura indochinensis, assembly GCA_004027635.1. Taxonomy (NCBI): domain Eukaryota; kingdom Metazoa; phylum Chordata; class Mammalia; order Eulipotyphla; family Soricidae; genus Crocidura; species Crocidura indochinensis. The sequence goes on along the minus strand of PVKC010000856.1, from coordinate 55,911 downwards.
CGGCCCTTGTTTTGATGTTTCAGTATACAAATTTCCTGTCCTTAACCAGCTGTCATTTTTGATCACTGACAGCATTCTGTCTACTAGTTTGGAAATTGCTCCTGGTTTTCATAGAATTGTTCATTCTGTCTTAATAGAACACTTACCAGGTGCTGAACACTTAAGTTGGGGTGGGGGCACACCTGGTGACACTCAGGCTTTATTCCTGGCTATATGCTCAGAAATCACTCCTGGCTTGGAAGACCATATAAAACTGTGGGGATCGAACCTAAGTACATCCTGGATCAGCTCCATGCAAGGCAAACGCCATACTGCTGTGATATCACTTGGGCCCCAGTCTTTTAAATTTTGTTAGATTTATGTTCCTTCATTTACAATTTACTTACAAATTAGGATTATTATTTTTTTTTTTGGTTTTTGGGCCACACCCGATGTCGCTCAGGGGTTACTCCTGGCTATTCGCTCAGAAGTCGCTCCTGGCAGACACGGGGGACCATATGGGGAACCGGGGGATCGAACCGTGGTCCGTCCTAGGTTAGCACAAGGCAAGGCAGGCACCTTACCTCCAGCGCCACCGCCCGGCCCCCCAAATTAGGATTATTATGTGATGTTTCATATTATTAGAATTGGTCATTGTTACTCCACCTATTCTCGCGCCTTTCTTAATTTATAATTATCCCTGGTATGATTGAAAAAAACTTTATTTTACCACCATGCAGAAGAGTGAACTTATTTTTTTTAGCTTCCTTGGATTTTTTTAATACAATTTTTTATTTTTGATTATAGTGGTTTACATATTGTTGACAATATATTTTAGGTACATAGTAACATAAAATCAGGGGGATTCCCATCATCAAATTGTCCTCCCTACACCTCCATTCTATCCTACTACCCATATCTTCCTCCGTCTCCCCCGAGGCTACTAGTATAGGTGATTCTCTTCTGTGCCTAGCTACAACTTAGTGGTCTTACACTTGTTTGGTCTTGGTACTTCCCTTATTTCCCCCTCTAACTGGGAGACGGTACTAGATAGTTCTATTTATGTGGTATTGTTTGAAGAGAAAAGTGATAAACTGGGGTAAAAATCAAATACGCCCAAAATGGGCGGAGTCCTTCTAGAGGCTCTCATCATCTCTGAGAGACAAAGGGGGAAAAGAAGGTGAAACACCTCAACATTACAAAAAGAAGTGTCAAATAAAATATCCAGTGAGCACTCCAACAATAAAGATAAGCATCACATAAAAGCCATGTTCTTGAGATAAAAAATATGGCTGAGCACATAAAGGAAGGAAGGAAAGAAAGAAAGAAAGAAAGAAAGAAAGAAAGAAAGAAAGAAAGAAAGAAAGAAAGAAAGAAAGAAAGAAAGAAAGAAAGAAAGAAAGAAAGAAAGAAAGAAAGAAAGAAAGAAAGAAAGAAAGAAAGAAAGAAAGAAAGAAAGAAAGAAAGAAAGAAAGAAAGAAAAAGAAAGAAAAGAAGAAAAATAAACAAATAAATAAATATAAATGGAGACAATAACTTCAATAACCACACCAAAACAAAGAAATTGGCAAATAGTAGCTAGATAAATACAAAAAAAATTGTTTTGTGCTTTTTGCCATTTTTTTCCCCTCCTGCATAGGCACAGTAAATATCGGGGTCATTTGAAAAGGAATTTCCTTGGCCTACGAGATTCAGGGTTTCTCCACCATTGGAGTATATTGTAATAGGATTAACTATAGACTCCGTTCAAGTTCATTTACTCTCCCCTTCGTGCTTTCATGATGTTTGGAAGACTTTTGCTCTGTCCTGGGTGATCAAATCAGATCTCTGTATCTAGAGATCTCAGTATCTGCACAGGTCAATGGGTGGAACTTATGATGAAACCTTTCTTTGTGGTTTTAGAAGTTCTGTTCCCTCACTGTCATTTTAATCTGTCTTCTGTGGTTGGTGGTCTTGGTCTTTGCGCTGATCCTAGGGTGGAGCCTAGACTAGTGTCTTTCATTATGTTTCCAGAAGACTCACTCCATTGCAATTGTCTCAGACAGACGTTTGGAACTGGAGATCATGGCTGTTGTGCAGGTCTTAGCTCGAACCCTAGACTAGGGCTTGAAAAAAAAACTTTCTTGTTTTAAGATAATAGCATTTAAGATAATAGTATTCCAGAGGTATTTTAATTTTTACTTGCCTTTAAATTTTGAATAGATCATTCTCATAGGAATTATTTTTACATTCAGTGCAGAATAATAAAACAAAATATGTGAAAACAAAGTTTGGTGAGAGTGAGAAACAGTGGAGTTAGCAGTGGTTAACTATTTCATAATGGTAAAACAGAAAGACATACTTAAAACTGGATCCCTATTAGTTTTTCTTTAATATTTTATGTGCTAATTAGTCATAACATTGTATGTTTGCTTTCTACCTCAATGAAAATCTCAGTTCCTTATATATAGACTGAAATGCTAGTTACACACAAGCACATTGCAACATAGAGTAAGATTGCATAGCTTCATCTCATCCCTACTAGCATCTATGGAATACCTACAAATGCCTAGAAGTGTTAGTTTTTGAGGTTATAAAAGTCAGGATTGTATCTCTTTTTGTCTCCATTCAACCTATTCTTTCCAGTACTCTTAAGACTGTTAGTTCTACTAGTTTGTAACTATTTCCACCTGCCTTCTGTTGCATTGTTTTACTTTTTATTTTGGGGGGGTCACACCCGGCAGTGCTCAGGGGTTACTCCTGGCTCCATGCTCAGAAATTGCTCCTAGCAGGCACAGGGGACCATATGGGGCACCGGGTTTCGAACTGATGACCTTTTGCATGAAAGGCAAATGCCTTACCTCCATGCTATCTCCCGGGCCCCATCATTGTTTTTCTTTAGCTTACAATAATGTAGATGCATTAGAACAATATATTTTTGGGAAAAAAGTACCCTATTTTTATGTGAAAAATATTTTGGTCCCATCTTATCAGATTTGAATAAATAGAAGCACTATGGGACATATGTGAACAATTTTACATGCCAGGAGTAAATACAAAATCTCAGATCTAACTAGATTTCCAAATCAGAAATACTGTAGATAGAATCTGGGAATATGGGGGCCTGACGGTGGCGCTGGAGGTAAAATGCCTGCCTTGCCTGCGCTAGGCTAGGATGGACCACATCTCGATCCCCCAGTTTCCCATATGGTCCCTCAAGCCAGGAGCGATTTCTGGGCACATAGCCACGAGTAACCCCTGACCATCACCGGGTGTGACCCAAAAACCAAAAAAAAAAAAAAAAAAAGAAAGAAAAAGAATCTGGAAATATGAAGCTTGTTCTTTCTTGAAAACATATCTTGTGGGGAGGGGGAGGTTAGGTTACATCTGACAGTGCTCCGGGGATACTCCTGACTCCACATTTAGAAATCTCTCCTGGCAGGCTCGGGGGACCATCTGAGATGCCTGGAATAGAATCATAGTTCATCTGGGGTTGACTGCATGCAAGGCAAACACCCTTCCGCTGTGCTATCTCTCTGGCCCCTTGAACACATACCTTTGATTGCTTAAATTTCATCTAATCTGAATAAGCCTGTGCTTTCTCTTGAACATGTAGTCCTCTCTGTCTCTTAAAGTCTCAGTAAATTTCCTCCAACAAAACACTTTCTAATTTCACTAAGAAAAAAAAAAAACCTTAGGTATTATAACTTCTCAGAAAAATTTTTGTATTACCTAAAGATTATTGGTTGTGCTCTGTACTCACCAAGTTTTTTTCTGGTATTCTTTCCCATTTAAGAAGTTTTCTGGTCAAAATAAGTACATTATACATCATAATTATGAATTATGTTTAGATCTACACTGTGCCACCAATGCATTTCTCTTAATGTATAATGCATTTATTATGACCATTTTTTACTGGTACTACCATAGCATCATTTATTTGTTTCATTCAAAATAATTGAGGGATTCTGCAACTTCAGGCTGGGGAATGAAGAAGACAAGTTACCTAAAATCTTTTGAAATTGAACTAAAATTTTTGTGCCTCTTTAAACACATGTTTAAACGCAGGTGTTTAGATAGATAGATAGATAGATAGATAGATAGATAGATAGATAGATAGATAGATAGATAGATAGATATGAACCTATTCTTTCTATATTCTTTATATATACATGCAGGTTCTACTCCAAGAATGTGGACTTTACCACAAAGCAAAATAATAAAATTTCATTAAAAATGTAAAGTATTACTATCAAAATGAATGGTTCTACTGAAGAAATTCCCGAACAATCCATTGTACCAGCTGTTTGTCATACTAAGTTTTATAGCTTAGTTACATACTTCAACTAATTCTTAGTAAATTTATCTATTAGAAATATGACATTTATACCTAGTAACAATTCATCTTGTGGATATTTGGATGCCTAATGCAAAGTAAACAGTTACATGTTCTTCTGAAACTTCATGTACAAATCTATTTAAATATTTTATTTTGGTGACTGATTAAAATTTTTATTACAAGTGAAAAAATGTCTTATTATATATTGGGCAATAGGGTTATAATAGGGGTTGAGTTTATATGAATCATGTCTGAAATCACTGCAAGCCACCAGTACCATTCATCCATAAGACTTCACCACTAGTCCTTCTGTTACCTCTGATCCATTTTTATTCTGAATGACCAAACTGACATTAAAAGAGGTTGTAGTAGTTCTAATAAAACCTGTGCTAGTGTTTCTCTTGAGATGGGAAGCTAAGACACAGAAAGTTTTATGGAATAAAGTTTTATGGAATAGGATCGAAAGAGAAAAATAAACTATATTAGATATTTTCTTCCTTGTAGTGCTACTTACAGATACAAGAGACTAAAATTAGAGATTATTTTTGTATAAACTGTTTACAATTTGAAAATTATTAGGAATTTATCAAATTAGCATTGCTATATATCATATTTAATTATATCTCTAACTTAAATAATTTTCCTTCCTCCTTCTTGCTTGTCTACCTATAACCTTAATGAAAGAAAAAGATGAATACTAAACTTTCTACCTATAAATTCTTTCATATCTATAATTATAATTTTTTGTTTGCTTATTTAGGACTGTTTAAGTCAGATAATTCTTTGGAAGTATGACTGTATTTTCTGGACAGCATTATTTTATCATTGAGTGAAACTCAAAGCAAATAAACTGTATATGATTCTTTCCAATTCATGTAGGTCAAAATATTCAAAATTTCTTTTTTTTCTTTTTTTGGTTTTTTGGGCCACACCCGGTTATGCTCAGGGGTTACTCCTGGCTATTCGCTCAGAAGTCACTCCTGGCAGGCACAGGGGACCATATGGGGAACCGGGGGATCGAACCACGGTCTTTCCTAGGTTAGTGCAGGCAAGGCAGACACCTTACCTACAGCGCCACTGCCCGGCCCCCTCAGAATTTCTTTAAGAATACATTTCTATCACTATTTTAAAATAAAATGCTTTCTATTATCTTCAAAATTGAATCTATAGAATTATTGTTATTATTAGGAATGTGAATATTCTAAGAGCAAATTTATTACTTATTATTGAAATACACCTCAAGTCGTGTAACCGAAACTATTTCTATATAGATATTTATTGAGATAGTATCAATAATATGAAATATTATGGAAAGTACTTACAGTAAAATTAATTATAATTCAACTGATATTATATAGTATGTTAAATTCATTATACTATCATTTTTCAACTTATAATAAGCAAAACTAAATGTAACTAAGTCAAGAAGAATATATACAGTATAATTGCATAATTATACTTAATTATTCTTAAACTCAGGCAAATAAGTAAAGTAAATGCTAAGTAAAAATGTAAAATCTCCATAATTTTAAATGAAAAGAGAAAAGAGTATTTGTTAGCAGTTATAATAGAAATCAGGTCTAGTGACAATCATGGTCAAAAGTATAGCTGAAGAAGCATATGGCAGAGATATAAGTACAAAAGTGGGACTTTAGAGAAAAGATTCACAGTTCTCTCTCCTGGAGAATACCAAAGTAGACATGTAGGTCCTGGGTACAATAGGAATAAAGTCTGGACATATTTTTAGTATGTCCACCTTACCAATACTCTCATTTCTTGAACTTGCAGAAGAGAAATCATGAACCTCTCTGCTACACCATGGTGCTAAGCCAGGAAGCCTGCAATTGAGCTTAGCTTTGAGCAAGTTTGGCAGAGACCATTGGAGGTGCAGGGCATTCTATATACATACTTTTTATAAAGGTATAGAATGGAAAACTTTAAAATAGGGACCATAGTGCATTTGAAGTTTTGAAATTTTTTCATTTTGTTTTGAAATTTTTTCTTTTCTTTCCTTTTCATTTCATTTTTCTTTTTTTCATTTCATTTCTTTTTATCATTTGTTATTTATTTCTTTTCTTTTACGCAACACCTGGGACTCAGGGGTTGCTCTGCGCTCAGAAATTACTCCTTGCAGGCTCTGGGAACACACTGGGGTAACTGGGATTGAACCTAGGTCAGCTGCATGCAAAGAAAATGTATAGTATCTGTACTATAGCTCCACCTGGAGAGGTTATAAATTCTTCCTCACAAATTTTCAGAACAGAAGGGGGTGCTAGGAGATAGGACAACCTAACATGCTCCTTGGTTTGATCCACAGAAACAACTGATTCCCCCAGTAGCTTTAGAAATACACAGCAAGTACCACTGTGGCCCTGGAAGTCTCTAAGCACAGCTGAGATGACAGTTTATTCCAGACTCCATAGGCCCAAACAACATCCTCAGGACTGAACATTGAACCATCAGTAATCAAAGAATTACATAGTGTTCCCTGAACACCTTTGAGAAAGCATGCAAAAAAATGGGGGGGGGGGCAAATGAAAAACGAAAGAAAGAAAATATAAGGAACCACATGCAGGGATGGGGATCAAACCAGGGTCTGATGAACACAAGGCAATTGCCTTAATCCCTGTCCTGAGAATTGTGTGTGTGTGAGTGTGTTTATGTGCATCCTTTGTTCAATTGTGCTTTATACTCCAAATGATGCCCATGACTTATTTCTAGCTCTGGGATCCTACCTGGCAGGAATCAAAGAAACAGTTATCAGGGACTGAAGCTGGGCTGATCTTGTGCAAGGCAAGCACCTCACCTGCTCTAGATCTTTACTTAGTGATGTTTAAACCACATGCGCGTGCACACACACACACACACACACACACACACACACACACACACACAGTAAATTTAGAGTGGAAATACATTGTTTCTGGGGGAAAAAACCTCTAGAAAGTAATTGAGATTGTTAAAGAATTTCTTATACATCTTTTCTGTTTTCTCCAGGAGAAATTTGAAGCCAACTATGTGGAAAGCAATCCTGGGACTACATAAGACATCGGATCAGACCTCTCCTCAAGTCGTAACTCTGCTGATCGACCAAATTGTCTTCAACCCACACTATAATAAACAAACAAAGGACAGTGACATTGCAATGATGCATCTTGAATATAATGTGAATTACACAGGTAAGAGAAATCACTTTTAGTCATTTCACCTACACAAATTAATTCAGAAATAAATTTTTAATTGTGTCAGCTCCAATATACTACCCTTAAAATATATAATTTGTTAAAGAAAATGAATGTTCTAATTTAAGTGAACAGATGAGTAGTGGAGAGAAATATAGAAAATTAGCTTCATGGAGGTATTTAAATCCAATTTTCAAAAAGTGAACCAGAAGAATAAAACTCTCTGAGACTTCAGTAAATTTAAAGTAAATTCAAAGAGGCAGCCTGAAGTGAAATAGGTCATATTATAACGTGTGGCCTCTTGATTTTTTTTTTTATGTAAAGATAGTCAGACCCTTCTGCCACAAATGTCTGACTAGGACAAACTGAAAGAAGACCATATGTTTGAAGAGTAAAGAAAAGAACAATTAATTAATTCTGCATAAAATTAATATATTTGGAGGGGGTTTGAGACCATATCTAGCAGTGCTCAAGACTTATTACTGGCTCTCTCTATGCTAAGGGTCACTCTTACTGGGGCTCTGGGGACACACTGTGGTGGCTAGAATCAAGCCAGGCCTACTATGTACTGGACAAGCTCTTAGTTAGTTGTACTCTCTCTCTCTCTAATGACAAATTAAGTTTTATATATTTCAATAATATTTATAGAATTGCAGCTGGAGAAATTCTTTCAAATGTCTTGATACTGTGCCAAAAATATCAATTGAGAGAGTGAAATTGATACTGAAAAGCACTGTACAACTTCAGTCTTATTCCCAAAATATTTCCATCCCATTGTAGGAGAAAGCACTATCATCTCTATGCATTTATGGAATTTTAACTACACATGTATTGTAACATTTATCAGAGATAAAGAATTATTATGACTAGTTAAATTACCTTCTCACTGGAATCCAGATATTGTTATTTTTATATATGTATTATATAGTGGATGTTTAATAAATTTCAGGTGTCTTGCTCTTTGTTAGAATAGAGGAGGAGAGGTCTATCCTTTCTTGAGCTGGAGGCAGGGTCTACCCAGCATGGGGCTTGGGGAAGTCCCATGTGGAAGGTCTTCTCTCTAACTTGGGTGTGCTGGGGGCCTTGATAGGCTCCTAGCTGTCCCCTCTTCGGCCCCCGGCCTACGGGCCTTCTGGGGTGGCAGCCCAGGCAGCCAGACCAGGTGGGTTCGGGAGGGGGGTCCCATCCTAGATGGGGTCCCAAGTTTTCCCCGCCCTTCCCCTAGCTCTGGGGTGGGAAGGGCGCAGGGTGTGGGGCGGGCGGATCCTGGCTTCTAGCTCTCTGTCTATCCTTTCTTGAACTGGAGGCAGGGTCTACCCAGCATGGGGTTTGGGGAAGCCCCATGTGGAAGGCCTTCTCTCTAACTTGGGTGTGCTGGGGGCCTTGATAGACTCCTAGCTGTCCCCTCTTCGGCCTCCTGGGGTGGAAACTGCATGGGGGCTAATGCCCCCACACGTACTTCATATATTAAGAATATTCCCCATCCTTATGTTATTGTTTGTGTATCCAGAATGTCTACTTGTATTCTGTCCTTTCCCACTCCCCCTACAAAGCTTATTTTTTACTCCTTTACTCTTACCTTCCCCAAACCACTAACCCACATTACTCTTTTTAACTTCAGTACTTCACAATCCTAATCACAGACCAATACCATCCATTGTGTTTAACAACCCCGAACTATTTCAAAAGACATACAATGGACACGAATTTCTTTCGAATATTCTATGTATTTTTTCTTTGACATCTATAAATCTTATTAAATATTCTCTTGATAAAGACCGTTCTATCCACTTTTTATCTTCTCTTTATGATTTGTTCAATAAGCAATTCTGGTGATAGAGTCCCCCAGTTAATGCTTTTGATTGAACCATGTCATTGAGTTTGTTGGACTTGTTCTTGTGCTCCCCATATTCGCCAATAATACCATGTGGCATTGTTCCTTTTTTGCATAGGCACATTAAAATGGGAAATTACTATCCATACAAATAAGATCTTATTTAATAGAGATTGGAACACACAAATCTTGTAGTGTAAAGGAACCTTATACCCTGAACACTGACATAACAACCTGGCACAGACCTCAGAAGAAAGGGCATTATCCATTCATCTTTGAACCATGGAAGCCATTCACGAAATATCCAAGTTCTCTATAACATCACCAGGAAACAATCCTCTATCACGGAAGACCCTACTACTGCTCAAAAGTCGAACTGCTCAGAAGAGTCTTCCCTTAACACTGAGAAGACTAACAACAACAAGGACCTGCTTACAGAATAGGACTTCGTACATTGCCCTTTAATTTTGAGGTGAGGCAGGAGGACGCTCCACATCCTAACTTCAATGCAGGATATGCATATTCAAGGATCTTTGACACAGAAACATGATATCAACAACAGAGACTGTGTAAAAAATAAAAGTGTGTTGGCACTACAGTGTATTGGATTGGACTATCTAGTTTGCCTGGAGCCTAGAGTTAGTCTTAGGCCAGGAAACTTCAGGGATAGGGTCTCTTTGTATTTAGGCCAAGGCTATTTCTTTCCATGCCCCTCATATTTTGGTGGGCCTATGCAAACAGCAATTGCCACTCTAACACCGTTTTTTTACTGTGCTCCTTTGACTCTAATCCTTACAAAAAACCCACTTAAATTTTTGAGGCTAATTTAAACTAATATGCATGTACATGGAAATGTTAAAAAATAGTATGCCTCTAATGTTTAAGGAGTTACATAAGTTTTATGGCTTTAGATAGCCTTGTGTGCTGTTAAGAAACATTATACTGTATATAATTATATAATATTATAATTATAATATTATAATCTGGGGACTTGACAAACAAAGTAATTGTACATGGATTCTGTTTTATTTACCTTAATGTTCGTTGGTCGAAAGTTTAAAGTTAACATATCAGCAAGGGGACTTCTTCTGAGAATTATGTTACCTGTGATTGTCCTTCCACTGTCACCTTACCTTGTCCTCTCTCTTTGCATCTTTGTTATCATAATTAAAAATAAAAAAATATTTTATAAAAAGAATAGAGGAGGAGAGAGGTTGGGGGTGCATGGGTGGTGGGAATGTTGCACTGCTGAAGGGGGGTGTTCTTTTATGATTGAAACTTAACTACAATCATGTTTTGAATCACGGTGTTTAAATAAAGATATTATTTTAAAAAGATTTAAAAAAAGAATTTAACAGTCAGTGACAAATATAAATGCTCCCATGAATATTCTGTAAAGCAATTCCCTAAAACTTTTCTAATATAGAGATGATCAGGAAAACAACAAAAAGCTTCAGAACACTTATCTAAGTATATCTTAATTGATCCTGGAAACAAGCCATATCAAAATTTATGGAACTATGCTTATTTTTATGCCATGGTCCTTTAAGTAACAATATTATTTGAAAACAAAATATAATTGCTGTCTTCAGAACTAGGACATTGTTTACACTGTAAAATAATTAAGAGATGATGTAAAGAATTCAAAAGAACATTGACTCCATTATCAAAGATCATTGTTGTAAAGTGCTTCTTATTTCTAGGACCAGTGTTGAAAAAACTGTTCAGAAGACTCAGGAAAAATGAATTAGATAAAATGTTTAACAGTACTTTTAGAAGTTTGTTCAAAATGTAAACTATAAAGTAAATCTGTGTTTGCTCTTTTTCCCCCAGACTATATACAACCTATTTGTTTGCCAGATATAAATAATGTTTTTCTACCAGGAATAAATTGTTCCATTGCTGGCTGGGGTATGATTGCAAATCAAGGTAAGTTATCATATATTATAGGAAGAAAATACCACTGGAAAAGAAAAGCATTTATTTTATTATCTTTTCAATATTTTTGACATGCTTTACAACTTTTTTGCTACGAAGAGTTTTTACACTCTCTTATAAAGGAATTAGGTTATAATATTCATATGTTGTATACTTTCATAGTTAAGGTAGTTTTACACATGTTATAGAGCATACTATAAAGCTTAAATTTGGTTTTAATATAAATTTTAGTATTATTAACACTGATAAAGAAAAATGACTCATGTACTAAAAGGAGTCTTTTAGATATTTTAGACATAAGACATCAAATCAAAATTCTTCTTAAATAGCAAACACATCTTAGAAAAACACATAATAGTAAATACACTTTAGTAAAATACATACATCAATTTTTTTACAAAATAAAATTGAGGGGTCAGAAAGATAGTTTAGTAGGTAGGGCGTTTGACTTGCATAGGGCCAATGCTAAAATCTCAGCACTACATATTGTTCTCCAAGCATCAACAAAATTATTGCCTCTGCACAGAGCTAGAAGTTACCTGAGCACAAAGAGATGTATCTCAAAATAATAAAAGAGAAAAAAAAAAAAAGAGTCCAATCAGGTCCGATGACAGAACAGTGACTAGATGGCTGGCCTTCATGTGGTTGACCCAGGTTCAATCCCTAGTAACCCATTTGGTTTCCTATGCACCACCAGAAGTAATTTTTAAATTCAGAACCATGACTAAACCTGAGGACTGCTAGATGTGCTCTAAAAAGAATTTTTAAGTCGTATCCAAAATTAAATTATTGCTGTTATGCTTTTTATAACAATTGAAGTATATCATGTAAAACTCTCAAATTTATATCCCCTTCAAAGAGAAAATTTTCCTATATTCGATATTTCCTGTATTTCTACATACTGATTCTGCTTCTGAAAATAATGTGAAAATATAGCACAAGTTTTACAGAAAAGATTATACATTGTTTTATTATCAATAATTTGACAATATTTGGTAGCCACGTTTTATAAAATCAAAACATGCATATATTAAAACTTATAAATGCTAGAGAGTTTTTTGTTTTGGTTTGGGGCCACACTTAGTGATTACTGAGTACTAAAGATTTACTTCTGGCTCTGTGCTCAGATATTACTCCTAGCTGCCTCAGGGGCCCTGGGGGATATAACCAAATACTGTCACATGCAAGAAAAATGCTCCAATTGCTGTGCTCTTGCTCCACTCCCATGTAATTTTTTAATAAAGTCTAATACTTAAATATATTCTGATACAATCACAAGGATCGTGGCTGCAAAATTATCAAAGAGTTAGTTCATAATAAATGTTTGACTATTCACTAACTGTTAAAAAAAGGAAAAGGAACTAGTCTTGTGAGATATTTTGGCCTTTGGAGTCATGAAAAATTATAGCCATTGCATTTAAAAATACTAATTGCATTTAAGATTTTTTGTTTGTTTGTTTTTTTGTTTTTGGGCCACACCCAGTGACGCTCAGGGGTTACTCCTGGCTGTGCGCTTAGAAGTCGCCCCTGGCCTGGGGGACCATATGGGGCACGGGGGATCGAACCGCTGTCTGTCCAAGTAAAGCAGGCACCTTACCTCCAGCGCCACAGCCCGGCCCCGCATTTAAGATTTTTTTTTTAAGAAAAAGCACAAATTTTCTCAGAGGTACAAGTCACAGAAACAAAATACTCAGTTAAATTTCCTTACATCTTTCAGAAGAAAATATCGAAATTTATAGTCAAATTATTGGTTGATCAAATCAAGAAAGAGTCTTTATTACTATGACATTGAGTTGCTGAAAATGCCTCATATCCACCATCTATCAAGTGTATTTAAGTCATACTGCATAATTCTTTATTTTCTCCATTTGAAAAATGTCAAGATTTATTAAAGTTAAATTCTAGAGTGAAAAAGAATCCACAGATAGATTTTTTCTCTATGAGACTTCGAACTAAGAGACATTTATGACCAATATACAATCTCTATAAAAATGTATTATCAACAAAGTTTATGACTCTTGGTTCCATAAAAAAAATAAATTGTTTAAGGAACTGAGCGATCTTGGCTCCCATGTACTTATTGGTTAGTAAGTATCTGCATTTAATTGATTTTAGAAAAGTCTTTGGAAGTGGTATGGAGCCAAGAAAAAAATATCTGATTGATTTTATTTAGAAATGAGCAGCAAAATTGTGTTTAAATATTTCATGGGTGATGGCAATCTAAATAAGTTTTATAATTTTTTCTTATGATTTTCAGTTATTTTTCAGTTAACTCCAGTTTTCTATGCCTATATAAGTATACTAGACTAATAATTAGGAAAACTGGTGATGTTGTTTACTAGGAAGAAATAAAGCTGTATGGTTCTATATATTGGAAACCTTAAAATGACTTTATTAAGGTGGCTAGGGAGATGCACATTATACAATGCACTTTCTTGCACATGATCAAGCAGAGCTAGGAATAAGTTCTAAACTGCTGGGTGGGCCCACGGACCCACCCTAACCCCCATATACCTCCATCTTAACTCCTCAAATCATTTTACTGACAATTTTGTATATGTGTCTATGGTATATATTTGGTCTTCTTGATTATACCTCTGGTGTTACATATAAGGATACTGTCCTAAATTAGAATTACAGAGGTTTTACAATATACAAAACTGTGTTGATCCAGTTAGCCAGTGATGGCCAACTTCCGTCCTCCCAGTTTTGGACAGAAGATATTTTCCCCAGTTGATGAAGGGGAAAGTTGGGGTACTAAGTTGATGACCAAAGGCATTTTATTCCATTCCAACAATGCTTATAGAGGACTAGAAGAACTGGGATGCATTTAAGGTGCCGGAGTCATAGCAGAAGCATAACCAGTTGGGAGTGAGGCATCAGGTAAAAGATAAGCATAAACACTGGGATCTAGGAATATTTAGGAAGAAACAGAGTGGCAATAAATGTGACCTGTAATCTCCCTTAGACAAAGCCAGTTGTGAGGGAAGAGGGGAGATGGCCCTGAGTAAAGCCTGAGAGTAATCTCTGATTATTGGAAGACAACATCCCTCTTTGTGCTGTCCTTCCCTATTTCAGGGGAAGTGTCTCCAAAGTTTATTTGTTATTCATTTGCTTTTTAAAAAAGTATAAAACTTTTATTCCTGGAAATGAGTTAACAAAGATAGCAATTTCTCAGATATGAAACATTCATTCTGTTAAAGAAAAATCCTGGATTACCTAACAACACTAAACAAGATAGAATGCTCACAGAGAACATAAATGTTCCTATGATAAGACTCAAATTTTGACATAGGAAGAATTCTTGGTATTGAAAACTTGAATAAGACAATGGATAATGGTTAAAGAATATCATAATTATCTTATATAATATCAGGAGCAGTTGATATCACTGACTTTGACAAGTCACCTGAACATAATTCTCAGCTTTGTTAGTGATTCCATATAGATTTTTTTTGTGGTTTTTGGGTCACACCCGGCAGTGCTCAGGGGTTACTCCTGACTCCATGCTCAAAAATTGCTCCTGGCAGGCACGGGGGACCATATGGGGCACCGGGATTCAAACCGATGACCTTTTGCATGAAAGGCAAATGCCTTACCTCCATGCTATCTCCCAGGCCCCAGATTTTTAAAAATCATTTCTTTATTTACACTGTGGTTACAGAAATGTTCATAGTTGGGTTTCAGTCAGAGAATGGAAATTGTCCTTCACCAGTGCAATTTCAATTTCTTCCTCTTACAGCCACACCCTCCCACCTCCACCCTCTGCCTCTCTGCCTATCTCTGGGACAGGCATTCAGCTTCTCTCTCTCTCTCTCTCTCTCTCTCTCTCTCTCTCTCTCTCTCTCTCTCTCTCTCCTCTCACATACATTATAGTAGTTTGCACTATTGTCACTGAGGGACTGCCATGCATATCACTTGCCTCAAGTGAGCAATTGCTTTACACATTTCTGTCTTCCAGGCAGTTCAGTAACAGTGTCACAGGGGGGAACCAAACAAAGTTGCATTCCTTCACAAACATTAAAATTGGGTTTGAATTTTGTTATTAAAGTGAGTTATCCAGCATAGTTTTATAGAATGTGGAAAAAAAAACATGGAGGAAAGCGAGAGACTGAAATTAATCCATTTAATTAATTTCTTTTTTTTTTCACATTAGTTTGGGGACCACACCTGGCTGTGCTCAGGGTATATTCCTGGCTCAAGCATCATTTGTGCTAAGACTCAAATGACCATATGCTTTGCCAGAGATTGAACATAGATCTGATCAACAGTGTACAAGGCAACTTTGCTTGCTGTACTATTTCTCCTGTCTTCCAGAACATTTTCTTAATTTAAGTTCTATATTTAAGCTTTATTTATGGCACTGGGCAGCAAATCTACAAGTCACCATGCTAAGTGCTCTAACTAGGCTATATCCATGAGCTTTATTGTAGAACTTTAAAAGTCACATGAAAATAAGCATTTATGTCTCCTTTAAATGCCACAGCGCTGCCAAGCTGATACCTTAGTATTAGCCACGATTGGAGTGTTTACCACAGGCTAATCAACAGACAATATATACATGGGATTTTATTCCCTGGAGTTAGTAATTAAACATTTAATAGCATGGCACAGTCAAGCGCATCCTATTTTACACCTAAATCATAGTTGCACATATACATCCTCAAACAATAATATTTTTCCTTAAAAATTTTATTTGGCTTTTGGGCCATACTCGGTGATGCTCAGGGTTTACTCCTGGCTATGTGCTCAGAAATTACTCCTGATTTGGGGGACCATATGAGATGCTGGGGCATAGAACCACAGTCAGTCCTAGGTAGCACTTGCAAGGCAAATGCTCTACAACTTGTGCCACCACTCTAGCCCCTCCTCAATGTTTTTAGTATATGTGTTAAATATGTATGTAAATAGGATAACATATTCTTTAACAGTTCTATTTATATGGCTATACATGTATGACTTTCCTTCAACTTCCCTCTTCTCTTGAAAAATGAATAGAATTTCTCATGATTAAAATATTCTTATCATAAACCTTTTCTGGAGGCCTAGACACCTGCTTGTTTTGTTTCCCTCTGGGAATTAGTATTTCAGTAAACAGAGAACCTGACTTCCAAGAGATGATTCATTTTGTAAATAGCATGGAAGTATACCCTGCTACAAAATGCCTCCTTTCTCTTCTGCACATGGATGACAAGCTGATTGTCCTTAGACAGGGCACAGTTCATCTGAGCTTTTTATCTTCTGCTAAACATGCACCTGCTGACTCACATAATATCTCAAAGAAGCTGAATGCCATTATAAGACAGTACCTTTTCAGGTGCCACATGAAAAGCACTTTTGGATTTGGGAGACTGTTGCTCATTTCCATGAATGCAACTCTTTGTTTGAAGGGTTTTACATTTCTTCCCATGAGCAATAATGTAAATGTGTAAATTACTGAAAAAGTTTAAAGACTATCAAGACCAATCTACTAATCCTACTAGCCCTTGGGAACTAAAGACATGCTTTGCAGTTATTTCATGGCAAAAACCACAGATGGGTCTTATTATGTGCTCTAACATAGAAAATTTAGTATTTAGCTCCATTATATACAAACACAGTACTGGATAATGAGAGGGAACTGCTGGAATAAATAAGAGTGATGGTGTCTCATTCAATGATGCATGTTGATCACTGTGACTGTCTGGCTGCTTTATCCATTTGAACAGGTCCTACAGCAAGCATATTGCAAGAAGCTAATGTTCCGCTTCTATCAAATGAAAAATGCAAACAACAGATGCCAGAATACAGCATTACAGAAAATATGGTGTGTGCAGGCTATGAAGAAGGAGGGACAGATTCTTGTAAGGTGAGTATGAAAACAGACTCATTTTTGTAATACCAGTAAGTATAGCTGTAGATTTTTACAAATATTAAAAAGTATTTTTAAAAGTATTGAAACTATTGCTACAGTAAAGTCTAACTATAGACAAATTATTGCTTGATTAACAATAATGCAGATTAAGAACCTCAGAATCACAATTTTATTTCTGTATTATTATTATTATTATTTTGGTTTTTGGGCCACACAAAGTAACCCTCAGGGGTTACTCCTGGTTATGAGCTCAGAAATCTCTACTGGCTTGGGGGACCATATGGAACGCTATGGGATCGAACCATGGTCCATCCTAGGTAAGTGCATGCAAGGTAAACACCCTACCATATGTGCCACTACTCTGGCCCCCCTATTGCTGTTTTTACAAAACTATGATTTATGCTTGTGGTCTGCTTACATTTTATCTATCTATCTGTGGTCCTTAGAAATTTTGGGTAGAATTGGGCATCAAAACATAATTGTATGTGACTCTACCTTGGAGATGCTCAGGAGGCTGGCATTCACTTTATGCAATATTTGACCCAACTGTTCTCATCAGGTATTCCAATGCTTGTACCTGGCAACCTGGGGCTTCGAGGTGCCAACAGTGCTTGGAAACATCATGGCCTTTCAGATGAGCTCAGGGTCATGCAGTAGATATGAATTTGGACATATCAAATTCTCAATATTACTTCTAAGCTTTGATCTATCTTCTCAATCCAAACAAAAATTAAAAATAAGTATCTCTACAAATGTTACCTTTAAAGGCCAATCATAGAGTCTGCCTGTGAACACAGTAAGATAAAATATATAGGAATTTGCTCTTGTGATGGAGCTTTACATCTTAAAGTATTTCTCCTCAAATTCCCAATTTTCTAAAACATGTTATAAATGAAAACAAATACAGAAACAGATGTCAGGATCAAATGACATTTTTCTCCTTTATTTTAAAAAAATAATTTAGTGTATTTTTCAGTTGTCCAGTGATAATTTTTTATGAAAACAAACCTGAATGGGCTAGTTAATGTCAGTTGTGGCTAATCATTTGTCAGAAGGTAAATAAGAAATGCATTCAGTAACTCAGCATTACCTGACTCTGCAACTCTTCTACTAGACTATTCATATTCACTTTTACATTTCAAGTTGGGAATGTTACAACAAACTCACTGTGTGCCAAAGATAAATTTTTTGAAGTCTCAATAACCTTTGACTGGTGTGACCATCAGACAATAAATTTATAAAACTGAAAGACAAAACACATTACTACCAGGAAATAACATACCCATCTATCAGCTTCACAAAAACTACAATTAACCAATAAAAATCACATCCTGTCATATTTTAAAATTACAATTAAGTTTAAGTATTTGTAAAATATTCATAAATGGCATATGTTTTATGTCAAATTACTCTTAACTCTAACAAACTCTTTTAGTTATGTTTTATTTTGTTTCAACCCTATAATTATTGGTGAGGCATTTAGCAACACACTAATGTGAAAAAAAAAAGGCTTAAATGATGTAAAACATGAAAGTTCCTAAGTAAGGACTCAAAATCATTAATAGTCTTTATTGTCACATGTTGTAAATGAATTATTTTTCATGTTTCATGTACTTAAACTTAATAAAATATTAATACATTCACATCCACTACATAAGATTAAATATGATAGTAATACTGAATAAATAATTTACCAATATGGAAGCAGTGACTACATTAATGAAATATGATTTGATTTATTAAGGTGAAAACACTGATTTACATATAAAATGAATGACATATAAATGAAAATTAATGTTATAAAAACTGGACTCAAATTAAGATATTTAACAGCTATATGTACCTGTGTGTACATACTCTAATTCAGTTCATGTATCAAATTATTTTAAACTTTCAACTTAATTTTATCTGAATCTTATTTGATGAACACTTGCAAATTTAAAGCACATAGAATAGCTTTCTTATTTAAAATTTATCACTGGATCTTCTACTTTACTTTTGAGAGTAAGTGTACTTAAAGTAATACATTGTCACTTAGAGGGAGACTTATAGAATTATTGTTCAGGAGGGAAATCAACACATCAGATCATTTACAGTTAATGGGGATTGCTTGGCAAACACCTCATATATTAGGTAGAAAATATGAATCCTGGTGCCATTGATGTTAGAGTTACTTTAAACCAATATGCTTGATCTCTGAAATCTTATATTAGCCTCTTATTTTTAGAATATAAGCATACTATTCATTAGAAAATAAGAAAGCTCCTACTCAATATCTTTCTTATATAATATGATGGTATCATTATTCAGTAATCAGTAGCATAGTCACATTATTTTTCTCTCAAATTTAATTCCATTTACATATGATTTATTGTTTGTATAAGAAATCATAGCTAATATTATAAACAAGTAACTACTGG
The DNA here is from genome assembly GCA_004027635.1 of Crocidura indochinensis. Taxonomy (NCBI): domain Eukaryota; kingdom Metazoa; phylum Chordata; class Mammalia; order Eulipotyphla; family Soricidae; genus Crocidura; species Crocidura indochinensis. The sequence goes on along the minus strand of PVKC010000856.1, from coordinate 36,386 downwards.
AACATCACTTATACACAACTGGTGTTTGTCTAGAATTTAAAGCATTCTGACAATCTGTAGCATGTCCTCTTTTTAAAACCTAAAAATATCTCACAAAAAATATTAACCTTTTTTTAATCACCCAGAAAGCTATTTTGTAACAGTGGTTTTCAAAGGATGGCCTTTCTTCTAAATCATCATCACCAAAACATTTGTTATAAATAAAAAACTCTCAGGCCCTCCCTTAGACCTCAGAGTCCAATTTTGTAGGTTTACTCCTCACTGTGTAGCATACCTTACCAGTGATTCCGAGGAATGCTGGAAGTTAAAGAATCATCTGATCTAAACTAAAATTGTCACCAACTCTTAAACTCAGAGTCTTCAATAAAGGTATATATTTATTTTTATCTACAAATATTATAGATCAATATTTAGGTGCTAGACATATATTCATGCTTTAAAGAATTTATACAAAATCTGACATACTGCAAATAATAAATCTCTTTATTGAACATATCAAAAAATTAAAACAAGAGGAGTCACATAATTGAGCCAAAATAGCTCAAAGGACAATAATGAGATGATGCAAAGTGACAGAAATAGACATATATATCTCAACCAGACAGACAACACAGTAGTTAGACATCAAGTTTGCTAGTGGCTCCATTCAGGAGCTGAGACTGACCCAGCATGTCTGGTTAAGTTAAAATCCTTGTTTGTGTTATCAGTGTCTGGATTCTATTCTTTATTTAAAAAATTAAATTATTTTAGAAAATGTGAAGCAAAACAGACTCCTTTTGAAAATATTGAGACAGTTGGGGTTTATTTTTAAAGTCACATGAAAATGTTAAGCTTGTACTTATTTTTCCTCTGAATTAATAATCTTTAAGTATTTCTAAACTTGCATTATAGATTTAGGATTTAGGATAATAATTAAAATCACATCCCAGTTTTCAAATAGGTTAAATATATTGTTATATCTGCAAGAGGAATAATCTGTGGTTGCTGTATCAAAAGATAATGTATGCTTTTATGTAAACATTTCCCCTAAACAAGAGATAAAGTATATAAAGAATAATTAAAATCTTTTCAAGAAATAGTCAGATACACATAAGGTTAAGGTAATTTTTGGTAGGGTTGGATAATTAGTATAGCAATAAAGCACTTGACTTAACTTCATCCAACCTTGGTTCAATTCTGGCACTTGAATACTGCCAGGAATAATCCCAAAGTATAGAGCCAGGTGCATTTCTGAGTATAGCTAACAACTCCCAAATTATTTTTAATAAAATATTCCATTGCATCAATAATTTCACCAACTGCTTTCACTTCCTGCATAAATATGAAACAGAATAATTAAATATTTTGTACAATTAAATGAAGAAAATGCATGTTCATTTGCATTGTATAGAAATAATACAAATACTCTATTTAACTTTATGAGCATACTATAATTAATACTTATAAAGTTTCCTTTATTGGAATATCAGTGAAAAAAAATGTAGATTCCTATCAAAGGAACTGCCTCACAGATTTTCTCATTTAAGATAAAATACTTTTACAAACGTTACAAATTTTATCCAATGCAAAAATGATAATGCTATGTGAGAAAACTAAAATAGAATGTATATGTGTTTCCTATATTTGTAAGAGCAAAATTTAAGCTAGTTGTCTTTTTTATCTTCAAAAAATAAAAAAACCCTGAAAGTTATATTTCTTTAATAAAATGACAAGATTTTTGGTTACAATGCATTCATAGTTGTGTCTTGGAAAATTTTGTGATACCCATTACATGGTTTATTTGAAGTGAATATTTTGTAGTTATTCGAAACTCAATAAAATCACATCATAAAACATTGCATAAAATTTAATTTTAGTTTTCCAAGTTTTTTGTCTTTTACTAAGCAGCAAAATGTTCTCATTATTGATCTAACATGGTAGGGAGAATACATCATTATTTGTATGACTTTGCATTGATTTGTAAAAACAATTTTATTTAATGTTAGCAATTGACCACATGTCTAAAATTTTCTTCTGCAACTTAATTTTTAGGGAGATTCTGGAGGACCATTAATGTGTCAAGAGAACAGCAGGTGGTTCCTGGCTGGTGTGACATCATTTGGATACCAGTGTGGACTGCCTAATCGTCCAGGGGTGTATGCTCGTGTCTCAAGGTTCATAGAATGGATACAAAGTTTTCTACATTAAAAAGGCATCTATATGAAACATAAAACAGCAATTTTTCCATTACACTACACAAAAATTCAAATAGAGAGCTTTATTTAAAAAACTGTTTTGTAAAACTCTTTGTTGCTACCTGGGCCACTGAAATCTTGAGGGAACAGATAAAACAGTAAAATCAATATTTACTAATATCTAAATTATACAATTTGCTGTAAACAGTTATTGTTTTATAGATTTGATTTTCTTAGTCATGAATTATTTTTAGCCTGTTATTTTAAAATGTTATTTGGATCCAAGAACTAAAATTTAGGATTTGCTGAGACAAGAATTCAATTCTGCCACCACATGGTCCTCTAGGGAGCAGTCCTTGAAATAGCCAGTCCCCGAGCACTGCTGGATGTAGATCCAAAGAAATACAAAATTAAATATATAATAAAAAAGTTTATTTGGATTCCTATTATTTACATATGGAATGTTTATGCTAAATTAGAAAAGGAAATTAAATAAGCTTTGTATTTTTATTGTCTGTAATAAACTGTTATACATAATCTAATTCTTGACTATATTACAACCAGTAGAATCTTTGTTTTACTATCCACTTCTAATTAATCTCATTCATCTTGAGACTGTCTTTAATGTATTTCCTTAAGAGAATATTTATTACAAACTCACTCGACTAAATTGATGGCACATTTCTCTCAAATAAGATATTAAACAATAAAAACACATAGCACTTTAATAGCAAAACAAAAATAAACTCATTGATATGATCTCTATTTCATTGAATTAGGTATTTTATTAATTATGTTGTCTATTTCAAGTTAGTATTTTCTAAGTTTCAAAAAAATCAGATAAAAAATAAAACTATTAAAAAATAAAACTATTATAAATCTTTCTGTTTTATGTTTGTTATTGCAGTCTTCAAACATGTGCAAAACTTATTTAGTCACAGCTGAATATCCCATTAAGAAGCCAAATGTGTGGAATAAATGAATTTGATTCACTGCTTTAATCTTTTGGATTATTTCCAAAATACGTAAAAAAACAGTACAAATTTAAACTCAGTTTATCACACAAAAGCTGTCCTTGTATTTGAGGAGACAGATACAAAGTTTGGTTTGACAAGTATGCATACATATATATTCTTACAAGAGTCTGTATGTTCCAAAATAAAAGAGAATGAGTTTTAAGAAGATGAAAGACACAATCAGTATAAACTGAATGTAAGATCAGCCTAAAACTGAACAGAATGATTATTACTGATATTACTGATATCAATGGAGATTGCTGTGCAGTAGGGGATGATCTGAAAGTTCATGCCTCTGAAAATCATCATGGAAAGGAAAAAAATAAGATTATTTGTATCTCATAGGAATCATCGCTATATGCTAACGACAAAATTTGGAATTTCCTGAACACACTTTCAAGAACTTTCTAATGACCTGATCCTAAAAGGGAGGCAAAGCAATTAGGAAAAATGAAACTAAAAAACTGGGCATGTTGTTTAATTGTCCCATCTAGAACTTTATGAAATTTGGAGAAAAGGTCAAAATCTCCAAAGGAATTCTCTAAAGAAAGAAAGTTCTCTAAAGAAAGGAATTCATGGCCCTAGTAACTCATTGCCTGGTAACTCATGGTTTTTGTAATCGATACCATCAGACTTCTCCAAGCCTGGATCTAGATAAAAGGCAAAAGCAAGACTTTTCTCCATTACTTCACTTTTCCCGCTCTGCAGCTGTTGTAGTCATGGGTGGCATTAACAAAGGGAAAACCTTGTTTCTTCTTCTCAAGTCCCAACTAAAGGAAGAAATGCATGCAAATGCATGGTGGGAACATGTTGGGAAGAGGAGAACAGATGGTGTCGCATTCTACCAGAAATATGGGTGGCCAAGAAAGGGGGTGCACACGGCGGTCAGCAGCTAAACCTGGTCTACAGATTCATGTTCCCTGACTTTAAGAGGCTGAAAAGGTGCCAACACCCACTCCTTCCTTTCTTGCCTCTTCTTTTGGCCAACTAACAAATGTTGTGAACAATCTCCAGGAGAATTCTTTGTTTACTAATAGCAAAGGCTGGACAAAAAAAGACTAGCTTTTATATTTTCATTTGAAAGATAACTTCCATTTTAAAACAACTTCCATTCTCATTACACTTAAAGAGCAATTTCTTTTAATCCTGTGCATCTATTCTACACAAATGCATGTGCATGTTACCTTAAGAGATTCAGACACCAGAGAGCTTTCTGCAGAAACCATAACTTTTTATTTGGCTTAAAAGGAACAGAGGGACATTTGTAGACCAGGTAGTTACAACTTTCTCTTAAGAAGAAGGCACCACAAGCATCGAAGAAAGTAGGATGAGTTTTAAAGGAGCTGTGATTTATTCTCCCAGACAAATCCTCAACAATGATCATGTAGTCATCAATGTCTTTCATCCATTTTCATGCTAATTATTTATTTTAGTTTTCATCTTTGCTGAAATGTCAGTGAGCTGTGCTTACCTTCTCCCAGTGGTGACCCTTCACCCACTCCTAACCGTAAGACCCCTTTATATGCCAAAAAAGATCTATCAGGCTAGGGGAAAACTTTAGAGATATTTTGCAGTTATCCACTTCCAGCGTCAATTTAGGCCCCCATAGAACTAAACCTTGCTTTGTGGTAAAGAGAAGGGCATCTGATATCAGAAAATCTGAGTTACTTGTGTTTAGACAGGCAACGTGTGAAGACATATAATTTATACTGTATGTGCCACTTCCTTTATTCTAAATTGAGTGTATTATTGTTTGTACAGCTATTATTAAAGTTGTTACAAAAATCTTTGATTTTCAACTAAAAATAATTGTAAGGCACATGTCTTTCACAATTGAAATTAGACAATCCTTGCCTCTTTGTAAAATATTTTAGTAGATTTACATCACAGTTAATGAAATAGCTTATTTCCTAAACATTGTTTGACCAAAAGCCAAAGAACTGAAAGAGGATGTCATTTCTAGAAAAGAAACTTGTATATAGTAACTATATTTATAATTGTGTGATTGAAGTTGACAACAGTGATAAATTTATTTAGTCAAAACAGTATGTATTGAAAAATTAAACACCATAAAAATAAATATAAGAACTGTTCATTTTTATCAAACATTTATGTAAAGATAAAATATGTTTAACACTGTAAATGTCAATGCCATTTATATTACATTAACCAGATTATAACCTATGAAAGGTAAAAAAACACAAAATTTTGCTTCCAACACACATTTTTATGATGAATTAATAGCAATTTTATCTGCCTGGATCATTCAATTTACTTGAAGTTCAGATACATCCTTTAGCAAAATAAGCAGGTTTCACTCCATTATTATTAGCACAGCCTATCTTATAAATGAAATAATAACCATATAAAATTATTTTAGTATTTGCCTCAAGGGGGAGCTTACAGTTCATCTTGCAAATCCTTTGAGATTTCAAGCCATTCCAAACTAATTTTCTGATGCCATTCCTTACACTTATCCAGAATTATAAAAATCTAATTTCTTTTCTGAAGCCAAGTTTATGACTTATTATACTTCCATACCACTTTCTTTTCTGGTGCTTTTTGAAATCCACAGTGTGGACTGATTGGGGCTAGTCTTTGTTCTTCCTTTACTGAAAAACAGAAAAAGAAAGAAATTTAATGAAGAAAGCTGCTTTTCAGTGGAGGCTTGTCAACTTCCAAATCTCAGACCCTTCTCTCAGGGTCCTTCTATCACCTTCATAATTTTTCAGTCCTACAAAAAAGTTTAGATTATTCCAGTGTAAAATGATGATAGAGTTTATATTAAGTAATTAAAAATTAAACATATTTTATTTTGTTTGTCTCTTTAGAATTTATAACTCAGACACACACATGCACATATTCTCACATACAAAATACTGTTAGCATAACACCAAGAAATTTATTCTGATCACCCAATAAATATTTGACCACTAATTCTTGTCTTTTGACTATTTTACCTATGATGATATAGAAACGTCTTATTTTCCTCTACTCATCCTGTTCTATCATTAAGTCTATTAATGAAAGTTGATTCTGTTCCAGAATAAGATCATCACTGCCTATGAAGAGATCTGAACCAAGTAGTTTATGAAAAGCATGACAGTTTCTTAGGTGAAAGAAAAAGGTGGTTAAATTATTAATGTGACTCTTAACTGGCATTAGTAGTTCACCAGAGTTACTACTAGTTAAGAAGACAAGTGTGGTTATTTGGAACATGACATGGAGTGATAGAAACCAGGATGTATACCAGATTGGAATTTAAACTTTCTGCAAGGCATTCAGATGATAATGGAGTTGAATCTTTGATGAAGTTTCTCCTTGCTTTCCTGGAAGAAAGGAAAACGGGAGGCTCTAAGAACAAATGAAGTAAGCACTAGAATTACCTGTGGCATCTGTAGGTATTTGACTTTGCTTTGCTTATTCCCTCAGAATTTCAAATAAGTAAAAGTACCATGGGCCTTCAAAGTATAAAAATCCTAAAACTCTTTAATTAATAGAAGTTCAACAATAACATGTTTTTTTTTAAATGTATAGTGCAAATTTTAAAGAAAATGTCATTACTGGCACTTTCATATTTTAGAAATGAGGAAGCACAAATAATAATATTTTAAAACTGATTCCTCTCATATAACAGTTCTTCCTTAACAGTTTGACCAGGAGAGTTTTTTTTTATAATAAATAGCAGATATTTAGAAATTAATGTATATTAGCTGTGTTTCACATACATATTGGAAATTTTAGAGATCACAAATTTATTACTAATTTTTTAGGCTTTATTATTATAGTGACTAAAATTTGCACAAGTGATTCGCAGATTATAATCCTATTTAAAAGCTTATGTATGCCATTTAGGATGCATCTGTTTAATTAAGTTTTTGGGAATATTGTTGTTTAGTTGATTTTTTAAAGTTAATTTATTTACAAACATAAATAGTCAAAAAGAAAATTTACCTTATTTCTGGATCCCTTCCTGGTGGAAGTATTATCATGATCAGTTTTTATTTAAAGCTCCCTGGAAAAAAGGTCTGTCTCACACCCAACATATTTTTCTTTATCTTCTGATACACATTTATAGATCATTTATTAGTTTTTAAATTCACTGGACACAATTGACATAGAAAAACTTCAGCTAATTCAAGGTCTGAATAAACAGACATAAAAGAATATTCCAGTCTTCATGTTGAGATACTTCATTCTGTTTCAAGAGTCCTGACAAAATGTGACTTATTTTCACCATTGTTTTTTTAATGCTTTATATTTAAAGGACTGTTCTGAAATAAAAAAGAAATGACTGCACTAACAACTACCATGACAATGGCAATGATAGTGAGAGAGAGAAATAAAATGCTGTCCAGAAGACAGACAGGGGATGTGGAAGGAAGGAAATGGGGGATATTGATGACAGATGGCTACACTAGTGAAGGGTGATGTATATTAGATAACTGAAACCCAACCCAACCCAAAATTATAAAAAAATAGAAAATATATATTACTGAACATTTTAAATACTATTATTACTATCATTTAAATACTATTATTACAAAGTGCATCTACAGGGGCTGGATAGGTGGCGCTAGAGGTAAGGTGTCTGCCTTGCAAGCGCTAGTATAGGACGGACAGCAGTTCGATCCCCAGAATCCCATATGGGCACCCCCCCCAAGCCAGGAGCGACTCCTGAGTGTCAAATGGGTGTGGCCTAAAAACCAAACAAACAAAGTGCATCTACAGATATCTTTCATTCCACATGAACTCGAGGTTTAAATATTTAGTGTCAAAAAGAAATGTCTAAACTAATAAAACATGTTTTTATTGGAATTTTAGATCTACCACAAACGCTGTCTATACAATCCAAAGCCAATTGTGTATCTAAACTTCCATCTTCTTAACTGAAAAAAAAGAAACAAATGGATACATACATATATATCTATGTATATGTATACATAGATATATATGACTGGTAAAAATTAAATGAGATAATTCAAGAGCTGTATACATCATAATAATTTTATTATATAATATAGATATAAATTCAATACTTATTAAATAAATAACTGAATATTGTTAAGAATTAAAAATGAAATACATACCTTAATATTGTTAAGAATTAAAAAACACAAAAAATTTCAAGGTTTCTCTAATTTGTATGAATTATTTACCTTTTATGGAGCATCTGAAAACAGCATGTTCCAAAAGCAACCAGTATCAGTAAAAGCAGTGGAATTGTTGGTATAACAACATAAATTAGATTGGGAATTATACCTACAAAAGTAAAACAATTTTAGTGCTAAAAGATAGTTGAGTGTGAGTCTAATACAAAAGATTTTAAAAATCCAGAATTTTAAGTATAATAGAATTATCACTAGATTTGAATAAAAGTCTTTCCCAAAGTAACAAAACAAAAGAATATATTTCTTCATTAACTTTAAAATCAAAATGATACTTCTATCTTTCAAGTAAACTCCATATTTTATAAATTATGTCTACAATTCATTATTTAATGATATAATCTTAGTTGTATTTATAAAATTAATTTTGAACAATTAAGATAGCTGTTTTTATATTCAAATAATGAGTACAGCCAGTAGGATCAGGGCATAATAATATGCAAGACTCTAAGATTAATCAGTAACTTTAACTAGTACAACTAATTATCAGGTCATAACTAAGAGATGTACTTCAGAAGCATGAAAATTTCATCTAATTAAATTTTAAAATAAACAAATTTTTGCATATTATTTGTAAAATAGAAATCTCTCTCCATGAAATTTCTTAAAGTCATTTGCAAGTGACTTCTTTAAACACTTTCTAAATGTTACCAGTGAGAACATATTCCAAAAATAGTGACTTAAATATATTTTTAATTAAGTTTAGATGCTTTATATGATTTAAAAATCAGGAACCAGAGCTTGCTCTACAAGCCCTGTTCTCCCTTGAACATGTATCTCACTTCCTTGTCTCTATTTTTCCTTTACTTGTTTTATTCCACTTTGAAAAAGTTCTATTCTATTTTGAATATATTTCCCCTCTTTCTCTCCTACCATCTTTCTAAATAAGTTTTGTTCAATAACAACATTCTTGCTTCATTAAAAAATGGTGAAAATGAAAATAAACTAAAAATAGACACCTAAAAAGTGAACATTTTTATATGACCACAATAAATGCAATCTGAAAATCTTGCACTCAGAAAATTAAAAGCTGCTATTATGATTGATCTGGGCAAAGTAGATTAAATTTGAAACAAACTATTCTTAGTTCTGTACTTCTTACTTCTTACTCTGTTAACCAAGATATAGTGAGGTCAATGATGGATAATAATTGTCAATGTTTTCACTTAGTCTCAAGTCTCTAAGAAGTTACTTCAAGCATGTTTTTGCATTCAGTAGTATTTCTATTTTTAAAAAACACTAACATCATTCCTTATCTCCACTCCACTCTTATGGAATTTTAATAATCTGCAAAAAGATTTTGATTCAAAAGGCAATGAGGCTAAACTAATGTTTCGATCCAACTGGAAGAAGTCCATACTAAACTAAGTCCTTAATGATACTGAGAACAAAACATGCAATTTACACTGTGATTTCATTTTGCTTATTTTGCAAACAGTATTGTGTTAGAAGAAGTTGAAGTGTTTCTTTGAAAGCTCACTGTATCCCATCTTATTAACCTGCTACTCAGTAATGTCATTTTGGTAGCCTGAAATCAGACAAAGTAGAAGTACTTGCACAATGGTAATCTGCAAAGATTACAAAGCAGGCTCTTTACAAAGCACATGATATCCACATCCACCATTAGCTAATCCCCACCAGAACCCTCTTTGATCTAGGTCACTGAGAGTGTAAATTTATATCATAATACCTACCTTATGAACAAGAATCTGAATTAGTTAATATAAATACCACCACATACGATTAAAAAATAGAAGGAAACAAATAGATTCTTCTATTGCAATACTAGTTACTCATCCTTTGTTATAGTCTAATAAAAAAGTAAACTATCATCTGCCTATATGTAGTGCACTACTTAGAATAGCAACTTAGACAAGAAAACTGCAGCAATTGTGAAGCAGAGTTTTTATTACTCACAGGGGTGTGAGATTGCAAACTAATTACCTGCTTCAGTGACGACCACATTTTGATGGGTATCTCCTGGTTGACTTGTAAAATAAGTTTTTTCTACAGGAACAGTAGGACTAATCTCTGTAAATAAGAAGTACACGCATCATATAGCAAAATATATGCAAGTGAAAATAGTAGTATTGAAAAATATATTAAAATGCACATTTAAATGATGTGTGCTAATAAACAATAAAGACATGGTTTTGGTCTTGAAACAAATTACAGCCAAATATTATATTTTAAGGTATATTTACATAAAATTATTTAACCACAAAAGTAACATTAAGGTTTATCCTCAGTGACTCCTTGCAACTTGAAGTCACTTGGTGAATGACTGCAATCCAAAAATTAACTTATCAATCAACATCATCTCTGCTGGTGACAGCCTTTATTAAAAAAAAAAGGCAGTTACAAAACCAGGAAAAGATAATCAATAACTGGCAAACCTGATTATTGAGATAATAAAACATGTCAAAATATAAAAACTAAAATTATTTTTTAGTTCAGAAAATTTAGGCCTATAAGTAGCATAAATAGTAAATGAGTTACATTTGAAACTGATAGTTCAGGTAGTGATGTTCTAATAGATTTTTATCCAGACAATATGACCCAACAATTTACTTTAAAAGTGTCTAGTATGGGGCCAGAGTGATAGCAAAGTGGGTAATTTGCCTTCCATGTAGCCTACCCAAGTGCAATCCCTGGCATTCCATACAGTCACCCAAGAACCAAAAAAAAAATAAATATAAAGTAAAATAAAAGCATCTTCTTCCATAAAAAATAAGATAGAAAGGCTTGCCATCTATTTATTTTGCTGGTTTTTTGAGACAAGAAAAATTATTTTAATTGCTTCATATAAAATAGTTATTAACTATAATGGTAAAATATCTCCCTATTACCTTCTATTTTCCCAAAAAAATATTTGCTAACTAAACAGATCACTGAAAGCAAGTTGAGTCTGCACAATTCATTTATTTGGTCCATATTATAATTATTTATCATTGTAAATTGATATATGAGAAAAAATCAGAGACACAGGGTAATTTTTATAGATAAGTAGGTTATTTAATATCATGTTTACTGCATTAATTCGACCATAAGAAATCCATCTGGGGCCCGGGAGATAGCATGGAGGTAAGGTGTTTGCCTTTCATGCAAAAGGTCATCAATTCGAATCCGGGTGCCCCATATAGTCCCCCGTGCCTGCCAGGAGCAATTTCTGAGCATGGAGCCAGGAGTAACCCCTGAGCACTGCCGGGTGTGACTCAAAAACCAAAAAAAAAAAAAAGAAAAGAAAAGAAATCCATCAGCTGAATGTATATTCATACACTATCCTAAATAATTCTCAGATGCATATTTTACTTGGTGCTTTCTCACCTCACACTTGAAAACACAATCCTACTCTAAACTTAGTGTTCTACTAAACTAAGATACTGTATGACTTTAAATCAAACTTTCAATGAACTCAACTGCTGATTAAGTAATAAAACATAATTTGGTGATACTATTTTAATATCTAAGAACAAATAACACACAATATAATTTTAATAGACATAAAAATAAGATTCAGAAGTACTCCAGAAAATATATTAGACAGCACTGGTAGATATAAAAAATAATCAGCACAGGTCAATAGAAGAAATGGTGAGAGAAGTAATTAAGAAAGTTCAGATATGAATTATTTCACTCCTTTATAGCTGGACTAGATCTTTTTCTTTTTTTGCCATTTTAGATATCATGAAGTATGAAGAAAGATTGGACCAGCAAAAGTTTATATTTTCACACATAGTGGCTCAGGTATAATAGGAGAATAAGGTTCAAATTGATTAGTGCTGTAATTTATAGGTATTACTCAACTTTATTACTTAATACACAAATTGCTTCTCCACTAAAATGTTATCACTCACCACTAAGATAGCAATGATGATCGCACCAACATTCTTTTCAAAAAGAGAGTAAAGTTTTAAAATATTGACTATGTACAAAATAATAAACAAAAGTTTAAAATATGTAATGTGAAATAAAAGAATGAAAAAAATAAGCACACAAGATCAAATGCAAAAACAGTAAATTTTTAAAAACAATTTATGTTAAAGACATTTATTTGTAAGCGATAGATTATTTTTTAATTGGTAAAATGTAGAGTATAAGAAAAGAAATAATAATTTTAGTACTTATATGTTCTTTATTTGTAACATAAAACTAGGGTAGTTAATGTTAAATAATTTACTGAATAATAATAATAATCAGTGTTATAAGTAATATATTATAAATAAACTTATATTTATAATAAATATATATCATTGTCTAATTTATTTTTATTTATTAAAATTACTTTTAAATTATTAAAATATAAATAATTTATAATATTCTTTTTATTTATTCAAATTACTGTTAATCATTTTATAAATATATAATATATAAAATAATATAATTATATTACAAATATAATTAATATAAATAATGAATAAATGACTGAAGCTAATGTCATTTTGTATATGTGGTATAACTTCAACAAAAATAAAATATTAACTAAGCAAATTTCAAACGACCAAAAAGTAATCTAAAAATCTCAAAAGAGAATGATATTATTTTAAGAATACTTGAGTACATTTTCTTCTGTTTATCTTAGATATCTAGTGTCATAACTTAAAACTAACAACTAATTCCAGTTTTATATTTTGCTAGGAAAAATCTACAGAAAACAGAAGGTAAGTGCATAATAGTTTTAACTCTGTAAAAGCTTCTAGAAACACCAATAATGGATTTAGCAACCGTCTCCATTCTTTACACCATAAGGGTTTGTTTCAAGAATAAATTCTCTAGGGATAGAGAGGCTTAGCTAATAAACTCAAGAATGGGATAAATGTAAAAGAAAGCTAAGTCTAATCCAAATAATCCCCTGAGTCTTAGGGTCTTAGGAGAAAAGGCATCATGTAATTTCAAGAGTATAATGGAAGTGGCAGCACTTGAATATAATTACCTTCAGTATACACAAGATGAGGTCAACAGCAAGCCCCCAGAAACAAACTATGCTAACAATTCCAAACACTGAGGTAGAAGAATGACAAATAAATCATCCTTAAACCTAACTAATGCAATTTTTCCAGTAATTTCAAAAATAAGTTTAAGTTGCTGTCTTTTTGTCAAGCAACAATTTAGTTGAACTTTATTATTAAGTTATTCAAATTTTCATTTTCAACAGAAAACCACACATGTGCAGTTCAAATCAATGGAGTCTTCCCATTTATAATATATGGCAAGTAGATATTTCAACCAAAGGTAACTAAAGAAAAATAAAAGACCACAAGAAGAACATGGCATTTTACCTGACTTGCTTTCACCCAGGCTGATATAAGAGGATCCATTTGACTTTTACTAAGATCATAAGCCAAGTATTATGCCATGGAATTATAAGATAACTTCCAGGAGGAAGTTGCTCTTGTCCTTTATTCACCTTATTTGCGTAAAGAACTATATCTCATGTGCATAAGTCTATTTTAAGTAACCTTTGTGACTAATACCTTCTTTGCATGCATTATACAACATGCTTGAAATATTTCAAGTGCTCATTACTTCTTCATGAGTTTATTAAGATCAATTTATGACTCTAACATTAGAAATGATTCATTTATATTAAAAGCACCTCTCTAGATAGTTTTAGTTGCTTCTTTCTGTTTAATGCATGAGGCAATTCTATAGATATAATATGTTTTGGTATGTTGAGTGAACTAACAGGCTGAGAGGAAATGCAAACTTCATAGAAGAAAACCAAGAACCAAAGGGAATAGAATAACGTAAGGTAGACGTTCTAGTAAGTTTCGTACCTGGTTCATATTTACAGATGTAATTGTGTTTCATGTTGCACCTGTCATCATTCCACTGATACAAATAGGGACCCCCAAGTCCAGGATTGGCTGTGGGTTGATGATACATTACTACACATTTTTCGCTTCCACAGGAAGGTTCATCAGTATACCAGTTTCTACAAATAAAAAGCAACATGAATGTTCTTAGGTGATTTTTCTCTGCTTTATTCTGTGCGGAATTCTCTCATCACTATTTCAGGATTCCCACTTGTCCTCTTACATGCAACTTCTCAGCAACCATACTAACCTGTACTGGGAAATGCTTCCATCAGACCACCTGTAGAGGTCTGGGCAAGCTCCAGTTGCTTGTCCCTCACCATTTCTCCAAAGTCCTATCCAGAAATCGCCATCAGAAATCCCTGTTCCTGGTTTTGTCAAGTTTTGTAACATGCTCTCTATTAACTTCTGTTCTGCTTCGTTCTCAAGGCTGAGAAGGACTCCTCCCTCGCTTTCACAAGCCAGTCGTGCCTCTTGGAAGCTTACTCGGCTGGACAGTTCATGGAAATAGGCCATTTTGTAGCAGGGATGTTTGAAGTCAGCAAAACACACCTTTTGACCTGAAAGAAAGATGTCCGTGTATTCATGAGATCTTTAGTAATAATGATAATAAGAAGCAGGGTTTAGAAAGAGGCAATCAAAAAATATTCTGCAAAAATGCTTCCCTTGGGGACCGGAGCTATGAGTGCATGGTAGCTTGTTTGTCTTGCATGTGGATGACCTAGGATGGACCTGAGTTCAATCCCTAGCATCCCATATCTTTCCCTAAGCCAGGAGCGATTTCTGAGCACAGAGCCAGGAATAACCACTGAGTGTCACCAGTTGTGGCCCCAAAAGAAACAAACAAAAAATGTTTCCCTTAGACATATAGAGTTAAAGTGCTTGACTTGCATATAGTTGGCCCTTTGGAGATTTCAAAACTCTGAATATAGTACACTGAGCACCACCAAGTGCGATTCCTGAGAACGAAGCCAGGAATCAAATGTAGACAAAACTGAATGTGGTCCAAAAACATAATACAAGAACACTTTTCTCTTAGGATTATTGTGTCATGTTTGTTTCTAGGCGACTAACCACAATTTATAAATTTTAATTGGTTTTCTAATGTGACAAAACTTAATGAATAGTACTTCAAGGACAAATTAGTAAGGAAAGTCACTTTCCTAGTTAGATTTTGTAAATGGATTTCTGTAGCAGATAAAAGTAACAAAATACATTTAAAGTATCCATATGTTTCTAAAAGCTAACAGGATAAAGTAATGAAAGAATAACATGTTCATGTAGAAATGTCAAAACACTCCATGTTGGGTTAGATGTGATGGCAATGATAGAAAACTGAAAGACTTTAATGTTGAACATGACCATGAGCAAATTTATCAAAATTAAAAGTTAATTGGGGTCACAGAGCAGTAATAAAATAGTAACTTAGTTTTGTATAGAAGTAATGGGATGACCTCTTTATAACCTTTCTAATAACCAATTTCCTAAAGATTCTCTGATTTTTTTTGTTAATGATTTCATTTTATGCAAATGACATTTCAATATCACACTCTCCATCATATTTTCTTCCCTTTCCATGTTCCTCCAGGCTTCCCTTACCCCATGATCTGTTCTTTTTGCCATATCATTTCATTTTATATAAGTAAACTATTTTATTGATGAGTAGAAATTTTCTTTTTTATTTTTTATTTTAACACCTTGATTACATACATAGTTGTGTTTGGGTTTCAGTCATGTATAGAACACCACCCATCACCAGTGCAACGTTCCCATCACCATTGTCCCTCTCTGATTTTTTAAGACATACTATGTGAATCCCAGTCCAAAGCCAGTCTTAGCTCTCTAGTCATGGCTTTCATCCATGTTAGCTCTGGTTTTCCTCTTCAATGCTTTATTCCTTCTCTCACTTGGTAGCCTAATTTTTAAATTTATGTAGAGTCAATTATAGTTTAATACCATTAATTCCCTTCTCTTTTTACTCTATTTACAACAGAGGAGTGAGATAACCTGGTACTTGTCTTTCTCCCTCTGATTTATTTCATTAAACATGATAACCGAACTGTATTAAGTTTAAAAACAAATTCATTTAAATTAAATGCTTTGCAGTTAATAATTTTGAAAAGGAAATTTCAAATCCATCTTAAAGGTTACAGCTCAGTTTAAACATTTTTTGGGGGAGCCACACCCAGCAGTGCTCAAGGGTTACTCCTGGCTGTCTGCTCAGAAATCGTTCCTGGCAGGCACGGGGGACCATATGGGACACCGGGATTCGAACCAACAACCTTTGGTCCTAGATCGGCTGCTTGCAAGGCAAATGCCACTGTGCTATCTCTCTGGGCCCAGTTTAAACATTTTTATATTAATTATAATGTATGTCCTATATGGTCCCACGAGCTGCCAGGAGCTGCAGAGTGGAACCAGGAGTAACCCCTGAGTGCTGCTGGGTGTGACCCAAAACAAAAACAAAAAAAAAAAAAAAAAGAAAAACTAGATTATCCAGAGTTTTAATGAGTAAGACATATTTTGATAACAATGGTATATCTATTCAAAGTTTCTGCTCTTGTGATTTTTTAAAAATAAATTCAACAGACACATGTGATTACACTAAAATATAAGAATTCATTTATTATTTAGTGATTGCATTGATTATTACTCAATTAATAATTGATTTATTAATTATAATATATAGATCATTACAGATATGTGAATAAAATATACTTCCTTTAAAATGTTAGTCAGATCTATAAATGAAGCTTAGAATAATTATTGAGAGTTCTAACAGAATATCATTTATAAAAATAAAAAAATATTGTAGCATCACTGTTCTAACAACATCTATGGAAACAATTGCATTTTCAACAAAAATGATTTAAAAATAACTTTCAGAATTCAATTTCACATGCTCCTACATTTTAAAGAGAAAATATTCTCCTAGATACTGAAAGATATCATAAAAATATACTTGATTATATTGACTTACAATAAAATCAGATACATGTAAAGTCATAATATATATGTGGAATATTATTTTGTGAAGGATATAGCTAACTCTACCAGCAGTGGTATTCTATTTATTCTATGGTTTACATCTGTCCCTTTTGACTGCTAATTATACATGTTGAGTAAAGTGACCAGAGAAATAATATAGTGGAAAGTATATTTCTTTTCCGTTGGCCTACCCATATTTCATCCTCATACCCTGGTCCCAGGAGACCCCATCAGGAATGATTCCTGAGTGCAGAACCAGGGGTAACCCCTGAGCTCTACTGGGCAGAGCCCATAAACAAAACAAAATACAATATTGCAAGGAAAAATAAGATCATAAAGAAATACCTAGGACAGTCATAATTCTTTGTTTTGATTTCCATTAGTCTATTTGGTTTACCTCTAATCTCTGCTGTCAACTTAAAAACACAATAGATGGGGCCCGGGAGATAGCATTTGCCTTTCATGCAAAAGGTCATCGATTTGAATCACGGTGCCCCATATGATCCCCCATGCCTGCCAGGAGCAATTTCTGAGCATGGAGCCAGGAGTAGCCCCTGAGCACTGCCGGGTGTGACCCAAAAACAAACAAACAAACAAAAAAAAACCCACAATAGATTTGTTACCCCAACCTATAGGCCTTAGACTTCAGTCTTCATTTTCAGCTTTAGTTTGGTATTGAAAAAAGACTATCAAACATTCTTGTAAAGTTGAACCAAATAATTTTACCTTTTTGTTATGACATAGTTCTGCTTTCTTTTACATGAGTTAATTTACCTGATAGTTATTGTTGGTGTAATTTAAGGTTGGTGGTATTTTAATTTTAACATTATGTTTAGTTTTGTAGCCAAGAAAGTCTGTCAGTAGGGCCTTGAGGTATAATTGTACTTAATTACCACTTAAAAAATAACATTTGATTTGTATTCTTAATTACAATACATCACACTAATCCAGCATTAGTATCACATCCATTCTCCTCCAGAATGTCATTAATGATCTATGATGACTCCCAGAGGCAAAGGGAGGCAGAAATCAGCAGAAGGTCATTAACCTCACAACAGTTTTTAAGTGATGAGCATTCAATATCTTGACACCAGCTGAGAAGAAGAGTCACTTAATAAAATGGCTTTCCAAATTGCAAGGAAGGCATCAGTTATACCCCAATCTTGTAAACTGTTCTGGATGCAGGTATAGAACGTTAAGTAATATGGACCAATTAGCTTATTGCCCTGACTAATTTCTAATGAAAAATAACATGTTAGAATAATTAGTCATTAGAAACTAGAGTTAAATAAACTTTAGGTAGACCAGAGAGATAGTACAGTGAGTAAGGCACTTGCCTTCAATGTGGCAGACCCAGGTTCAATCCCTGGCATCTATATGGACTTTGGAGCACTACCTGTATTGAACCTAAGTGCAGAGTCATAGTTACTGCTGAGCATCATTACTGCTGAGCATCACAGGGTGTGACCTCAACACAAAAGCAAACAAAAAAGAAGGGGCTTTCAAGAGGACATATAAATATGAAATAAATAATTTGGAGAAATTATCAAAGAAGGCTCAATTGCTGCTCTTAGCATAATTGTATAGTTTTATATTGTCTCTAGAACTCATAGATACATTTTATGGTACATTTAATTTTTAAAAAACGGTTGTTCCTAGTGATATTCTAACAATGCCCATAGGCCTAGTGATGTTTTTACTCCTTTTTAAAAAGCAAGTTTTATTTCCATTTTGTCAACTATATCCTCTATATATTTATTTTTAAATGTCTTAACTATATTCCATAGAATTTTTATTTGTTTACTCTTCCACTAAAAGTGATTATTATAGACCTGAATTTTATTCTAACACTTTTGAAATATTACACTTGCCCAGCAAGTCAGTGCAGTACTATGTTGAAGAAAAATAAAATTAAGAACAGGAAAACTAGGGGTCAGAGAGACAGTGATGGAAGTAAGGCATTTGCCTTTCATGCAGAAGGCTATTGGTTCGAATTCCAGTATCCTATATGGTCCCACGAGCTGCCAGGAGCTGCAGAGTGGAACCAGGAGTAACCCCTGAGTGCTGCTGGATGTGACCCAAAAACAGCAACAACAAAAAAAAAAAAAAAAAAGAAAGAAAGAAAAGAAAAGAAAAACTAGATTATCCAGAGTTTTAATGAGTAAGACACATTTTGATAACAATGATATATCTGTTCAAAGTTTCTGCTCTTGTGATTTTTTAAAAATAAATTCAACAGATATATGTGATTACACTAACAATAATAGAATTCATTTACTATTTAGTGATTGCATTGACTATTACTCAATTAATAATTGATTTATTAATTAAATTTATTAATAATATAACCAAATTTATTAATATATAATATATTGTTTATATGTATTCATATTATAAGATTATTGAATAAATTTATATTAAATTATAAATATATTAATAAATATATCAAATGGAAATTCTTTATGTCAGCATGTTGGCCAACAGAAAAATAATAGTGAAATTATAGAGCCAGAAATTTTATTTAAAGTTATTCTATGACCTGGAAGACAGCCAATCAGGCGGTCTCAGTGAGGCATTTTTTCCTTTGGTTATCTGTGATGGAAGGATGCATAGCTTCTGGGTAAGTTATGGTGGCTGCATAGCTGAGTGCTCTCAAGGGAACAGAGATGTAGCCAATTACTAACTACAGACAGATAGTAAGTGCAAAGTGCACTGATTGAATGTCAGTTGTATTCACTGATTTTAAATTGAAGAGTTCAGAACTAGAAAGAATTTTTAGGAAATAGTAAATTGCAGGGTATTTTTGGTTTACATCTATCATTAAAATCTATCACTGAATACTTTAGACCCAAATTTGTTTTACCATGATTTTCAACTTATTGTACAAACCTAAAATAATTTGTAGTAAGATCAGAAGAAGCTTTTAACCCACATCTGATCATTCAGTTACATTTGAGTGTAACTTTAAAAATGAGGAAATAAATATTGCTCTAAATATTAGAATCTCCCATTAACAATGAACTTATGAAAGTAATTTTTCTTCTTCTATAAAGACTTACCCTTCAGAAAACTATTTGAATATCTCCTTTCACATATTTTGAGATCATATGAACTTCCTTTTTTCTCACTTTTCAGTGTTATATTCATGGGTTACATATTAGTCAGGCAGTATCACAATTTTTATTTTGTGAATATTGCTTTTATTTTAATAAAGTAACCTATAATTTATGGTTAATAATATCTTCTGATTGCTAGATTGTTAATGATAAAGGAAAAAATTTCCACCTAGATTTCTACAAACAGGGAGAAGCTAATCTTTTTATTAGGAAAGGGTCGGAAAGAAAAATGGTAGAGTTAGAAAAATGTTTGTATATAATTTTGTTAACAAAATCTGGAATTTCACCAGGGTATAAGTCTTTAGTGTGAACGTGTTTAAATATTTTAATACTGAAAATTTAATACTCCTATACATAGAGTTATGAATATACAACATTTAGAAATTCATATAAAAGAAACATGGAAATATTCACTTTCTCTTGAAGCCTCTAAAGGCTTATTTTTACTATTGGTTTTGAAACTAAACACAAGCTTTTTCCCTCTCTAGAAAGTATGCTTAATTTCCATTTGGTGCGATATGACATGTAGCTGACATCAATATACCTAAAATGACCCAAGATGACATTTTGAGCCTAATAATTAATGAGCAAAAACTTATTTCTAAGCAGGTTAATGGGGACACATTGACAGAAATGGAGGGAAGCTGACACACTGATGGAAGGAGTTATCATTAAATGTTTTATACATTTAACTCTCCATTATCAATATTGTAAAATATAGGGCCTAAGATGAAAAAATGTAATAGTATTTATTAATAAGCATTCAGATACAAGGTTAATATTAGAGGATCTTACTGCTGATATGTATATTAATGATTTTTAATCCTTCCTTTATTTTCCTAATCAAACAAGTAAATATCAATTTGTAATTAGATTTTTCCCCAATTACAATGAATATAAATTAAGTCACATATTATATCATAAATAACTTATTATTTCAAAAGTGACAGACTACATTATAATTGTGAATGAAAATCTTCCATGGCAGTTTTATATAAAAATATCCACCCATATGCAGGCAGTGCGAGAAGCTAGTTGTTCAAAGTAAATTGAGAATATCAGCTGAATTTCTACTTCAAACCATTTTAGTTAATAATGCCTCACTTTTTATTGTTAATGTAATGTAATATTACCATCTTCTGGATAAAAGAGTTATAAAAGCAACACCATTAATGATGAAAAACAGCAGTGATGAGAAATATTTATGATAAATGTTTAGTGTGTGAAATGAGTAGTAATCAGATTAATTTGTTCCTTTCTTGCCCAAGAGATACTTAAAGTAATTGCATCTTTAAAAACTGCACTGTCATCACTTTATGCTTTTGATGATGTCATGGAATCGTACCATCAGCTTGGATCCTCTCAGTGGTTTTGAGTATTCTTGCTACTATATTAATTTGCAGTGTCCTGCTCACCACCAATGATTTTGGGAAAGTTAGTGACATCTGAATGATTTAAAGATGCAGTTACTAAATTATCCTGTCTCCTAAATAACATGCAGACCATTTTTATTAATTAAAATGAAAATGTTAGGGGGCCGGGCGGTGACGCTGGAGGTAAGGTGCCTGCCTTGCCTGTGCTTGCCTAGGACGGACCTCAGTTCGATTCCCCGGTTCCCATATGGTCCCCCAAGCCAGGAGCAACTTCTGAGTGCATAGCCAGGAGTAACCCCTGAGCATTACTGGGTGTGCCCCCCCAAAGCAAACAAAGAAAACAAAAACAAAAAAAAAAGAAAATGTTAAAGAGCTCCACAGGTACATTTGGAGGTACCAAAAATTACACTGATGCCGTTTTCTAGGACATAGAGTAGGATACTCAGGGTTCACACTAAAAGAAAAAAGAAACAAAAAAGAAACACATTACTTCCAAGTTTTTCCATTTGTTAAATGCCTGATTCTTACATTCAGTTTAAAGAGTCAAATTTGAATACACTTATTGTGTCAGCATTCATATTATGTCAATAAAACTTTAACTGTGTCTTAAAAAATATTATTATCTAGTGTCACACTGCACACCATTTAATTATTACAGCCCCCTGAAAGTTATTCCTATGCATCTAAGTTCAGCAACAAATGCACTAATGTTTAGGTTTCCATAACTTTCTCCATTCTTGAATAATATATTTACTAAATATTCCTCAATTAGCATTCTCATAGCTATATATTTTCAGTTACATAGTTGTGCATTAAAATATAGACTGACCACTAGTATGAGTATAAATTTCTAACATCAAAATAAATACATTCTATTAAATCAAAATTGGCAGCTTATAATTAAATTTTTTAAATGTATGTCTGCTTAAAATAATTCAGTTAATTTAAAGGTAATGTTCTTGTCCTTAAAGAAGTAATGATTTGAAAGGATTAGAAAATACTTATTAAAAATTTTAAGGCACAAAATAAAAATAAATTCCATGATGTATTAATTTATAGGGTCATAGGTTAAGTGACTGGTAGATGACATAGAAATTAGAGTGTTTTGTTGATTTAATAAACATAAGGTGAATTTAATATATACATATTAGTTATGTTTGTTTTATTAATTTCTCTCAGAGTGCTTGTTTCAGTTGACAGTTCTGGAAAATTTGGTGAATTGTCCCTAGTGGCATGAAAAAGTTGATGCACTTCTTAAAACTTAATACAGATTGACCAGAGAAACAGTCACTTTTTCCAAAATTTTAAAATTTAGTGTTTAGAACATAGGTATTTGGCCTGAAATACATAGAATTAAAAATTAGATTTCAATGAATAAAACTACAAGTCTATTTTATAATGCTTAAGTTTCAATGTGAATTTTGATGGCAAAATACAGCTAAATTATTTACAAGAAAAATCTAACAAATTGTTTTGTATCATGTAAACATCATTATGCTAAATCAAATATAATCATGTTTAGTTAATTAGAGATTTTCCAGATGTCACTATCAAGATGCCTATAAATACTTAATAGAAATACACAACAGAAGTTTCGCAACCATTTGTGCAACAATAAAACAAAAGAATATAGTTGTCAAGACTTATGCTGCTTTTTATATATCTGAAAGTATATGTGTAGAAAATTATATGTTCATTTTTCTTTCATAAAGTTTAAGCAATACAAATTTGAATAATCAGAAGTATACTGTTTATATCAGTGGAGTCCTATCATTTCAAAACACCTAAGTTCAAAGCATAGTCACTGCTTTTCATTTATTGGCAAGAATAATTCTGATAAATACAATGGCAATCGGGTAAGTAATTTAAAAGGCATTCAGATAAGTTCATTTGGTGCACTTTTGAAACTATTGAAATCATGAAGGCAAGAAATCTATTGTTTGATTTCCAGAGCATCTTTATTTGATACTGTAAGCTTTTTAAACATCTAAGTTAAAATAGCTCATTTCTTCCCCTCAAAATGTAAGCAACATTTATTTACAAGTGACATTTCACAATGAATTTAATTCCACTGTTTTTCCTGAGGGTTCAAAGTTACTGGGAAGTGATTGATAACCAGACATTGAAGAATTATATCCTGAAGATACAGAACATCACATATTGCTAAGGGAAAGATCAGTGACAATTAAGCTTAATATGCCTCATTCTAAAGGTCTGGCCTCATTCTTGATTAAGTTGCTGTCATTTGTCATTTAACTCTACCTTTACTGATCTAGTGACACCTGTTAGACAGATGTACAGAATGTGAAAAGGAATTTGCCCACTCCTTTTCTTTGTACTGGAAAAACTTCCCCTAGGAACACACGCCCACCCTCAACGACAAATATTTACTGCAACACTTTTTATAAGCATCACAAGTTATTAAGCTTTCGACCTCCATGGAAGATCCTGTTCCTAATTATTCATAGACTTGGGTGACTCTACATGCTTTTATAATAGATGGTCCTGAAAAGTGAGAAAGTAAACGCCCTATAAATTGTTCAATCAGCGGACAGTGAAAGAAATAGTAAAAGCGCAAAGAGCACTAGAAGCTTGGCACTCCTGATACATTTCCCTGCAATTGAGTTCCATCTACTTCATTGCACACCTATCCAGTACAGGATCCTGAAGTCATTTGTCGTCTACACCTCAGCCCAACTCCAACTGAGTTTCTTTGCTGATCAATCCCTAATTTGGAATGAAGCCTGCACAAACAGAAACATTCACATACACACTGATCTGTTTCCAGCCCTTTGTCAGACCTCCTGAGAACAAAGACTGTATGTGTGTGTCCAGGGCTGGGAAAAGTGATTCTTAACCCTTAAAAGAACAGGTTTGTGCTCAGCAACCAACGCAGGAAACAAAGTGCCTGGGTTGGAGAGGATCCAAGCCCAACAAGGGGTGGCTTCCCTGCTGCGGTTCTTCTGTCCCTGGGTTTCCTCTGCCACTGCAGTACCCCGCCCCATTTGCAGGTGCCAAACCCTGCGCTGGGGCCAACTCTCTCAACAAAGTGGACATCACTCCTGGACAAGCCTTATAAGCAAGCGCTCGCCATCAAACGGGGTTCGCTTTGGAAGCTCCCAAATCATGCACTTTTGGGGGAAAAAATTTCAACTTTTCTGTATGCACGTGCAAGTGATGAAAGGGGGACACAATACAGGGGTCTATGAGAACATGCGTCTCCTCTTAGCCCTTAGATCCAATGCGAAGAGGACCTGTCCCTTATCACACTTGAACTGAAACTCCCCAACCCCAAGACAAGCAGCCCTGTACTGCCCCCAGCCCTTGCGCCCCCGGACTCACCGCTGACCACCCGGCGGCAGAAGGCTCCGTGGGCGCAGAGCAGCGCAGCGCCCAGCAGGAGCGAGACCACGCGGCTCATTGCGACGCGGTGGTAGCAGCAGGTGTGGCGACCAGAGAGAGAGAAGCTAGCGAAGGTGGCCTCGGGCACCCGTGCAGGAAAGTTCTAAAGAGCTGACCCCTCAGCCTTGCCTCTCCCTGGGTCCTTAAACCCCTTAATCCCACCCAAGCCCCCAGATCTGAACTCCAGTACGCATTGCCTTTAGCCCGAGGTGCAAACTGGTGAATCCCTGCCTGGGCTTGCGCGCGGGAGTGCAGGACGGGGAGAAAGCTACTGGGGTTTGGGAAGAGAAAGAAAGAGAAGATAAGGGTTCTCCGTGGGTCTATTCCAGAGGAGAAGCACTAACTGCTATTTGGACTCCATCAGTTCCTGGGACTCCCTTTCTGGTCTCTAGATAAGTAAGCGTCTGAGAAAAGTGCGCCCCAAGTCCAGGCTCTCAGCAGCAGCAGCAGCAGTTTAGCGCCAGGGGCGTCTTATATACCAGATCCTGAGGTTCAGCCCCCTCTTGCTGCTAATCATTTTTAACTGCTTCGTCTCCTTCTGTCCTGCAGTGTCGCAGCCCCTCCCCTCCAAACCTCCACTTTGCAAACAGTCCAGTCAGCAGCCCCGCCTCCTCCTCTTCTTGGCTCCAAGGGGGTCCCCTCTGCATTTGCTAACAGACCCGATACTCATTTATGTAAAATGTGACAGCTTTGCTATTAAAGTCTGCTAAAAAGTTGGATCCATTTGGTTTTCTCCAAGATTAATGTCCACACCCGATGCCAAGTAGTGGGGGCCTTTCTCTTCTTGTGCTAAATTGCTTGATCATAGGAATGGCAAGATGCAGGGCTCTAGCCACTATTTAAGATAGATTGGTGGAAAGAGAGCCAAAAAAATGTGCTTAGGGAATTACAGAATGTGCCAGGTTTCCCCCTCCAGTCTCCACCTCCACCTCTACACCTACACCTAGGTTCTGCAAATAGGTGAATTTCAAGCAGGTGTTGGGACTAAATTGCTGCAGGAATAAAACCATGGGAGCACAGGAAAGAATTTGTAGAGCAAGAGGGATAGTACAGTGGGTAGAATATTTGCCTTGCATGCTGCCAATCAGAGTTGGATTCCTTTTATTCCATATGGCCCCCTGAGCCTGCCAGCAATAATTTTCTGAGCACAGAGCCAGGAGTAATTCCTGAGCACAGCTGGGTTTAGCACAAAAACAAAAACAAAAATAGTATTTGAAGAAATGTTTCCCCGGTAAATTTAAGTCCCAGTATTTGTAGCTGTAGAGAAAAGCATCCAACTCACATGCAAGCACATAGACACAACACACACACACACACACACACACACACACACACACACAAACACACTCTACTTAGGAATTTTCACTTGGGAATGTGTATATTTCTTTATATCCCTTTATTGGGACAAAGCTGTAGTTTACATTTGATGTTGAATTCACTTAACTATCTACAAAGACACTTCTCAATTGCCTTTCCTAGTCTTTATTTTATAATTTACCCAAGAATATCAGAATTCTCCAAACACAGCCTTGAGAATGGTATTTACATCTGTTTAGGTCTTTGCTTGTTTAGGATCTGAAGGCCACTTCCAGCAGCGCTCAAAAATGACTGGGGGGGGGAGGACGGTGGCGCTGGAGGGAAGGTGCCTGCCTTGCCTGCCCTAACCTAGGACGGACCGCGGTTCGATCCCCTGGTTCCCCATATGGTCCCCGTGCCTGCCAGGAACGACTTCTGAGCCAGGAGTAACCCCTGAGCGTCACCGGGTGTGGCCCAAAAACCAAAAAAAAAAAAAAATGACTACGGGCCTATACTTAGGGAACCATATTGAGTGCCAAGATATAATTCAATTGGTCTTGTGCAATGGAAATGCCCTACCCATTGTACCATCTCTCTAGTTCTGTTGTTTTACTTGGAGGGCATTGAGGAGATTTGGGAGTGTAAAAACCTCTACCACAAATACAAGACTTATGAAATAATATATTTTAACACTTTCAATAAAACTTAAAGTTTATTAATAACACTCTACTGGAGACAGAAGAATTCTAAAATAATTAAAATTGTGTCTAGCACCTTTATCTCCTGTGTAACCATTAAAAAGTACTGATTTATTGCTTGTCGTTGGGCAATAAATAAATCTTCAGAGAGGTAAAGATTTTCTGTCATTTAAATGTCCAAAGATACAGACACTGCTGGATTTTTGAATAAAATATTGAAAGCTGATAAATCCTCAAGGTAATTGAGGTATATATAGAGCTCAGTTCTATAAACCATGTCAAATATTATAACTGGATGTAACTTCATAAGAAAGTTGGTGTAGAGAAAGAAGTATGTTATAGAATGCAATAATATTTGCATTCATAAACATCAGGGGGTAGATTTACACACTTGCATATATTCATGGAAGGGTGAGAGAAATGAATTAGAATAGACAGAGGAATTAAGTTATTTCATGGACACTTTTGCAGGAATTTTCTAGCAGTATTCTAAATAAACTGGAGATCCTCAGTGACTTATGGCCTGGGTGAATTCTCCAAGTGCTTGCAATATAGAATTACAACCTCTTCTTGCCTTCTGCAACCCTTTTTTAATTTGTTTTCCATTTAGTGGGATCACTCTCAGCAATGTTCCGGAGTTACTCCCAGTTCAGGGGTCATACAGCAGTGCTCAGAGAACCAGGCAATGCTAGTGATGGAACCTAGTCCTCCTAATGGTAAAGCGTGGACTTAAGTCCTTTGAGCCATATCCCGAACCCAAAATGAGATCCTAAATGTGTCCTCCTTTCAATGACATCATACTCCCAGATATTAATGTGGTCTAGAACTTTCATGAGATCCCTCTTTAGGAAAAAATACTTGTGGATTTCAAAGTACTGGATATAATTTCCTCATATCAGTAAGCTCCCAAGTATCTCTAAAGACTGTTGCCTCAAAAGCCAAGGAGTTCTTGAAGACATTATTGGCAAGAGGGAGTTCCATGTTTTAGTTCATTAGAAGATGAAAAGTATGGCAATAACTATACCTTCAACATATTGTAGCTTTCCTAATCTATAGGGCCTTAGCCAGAGATGATGAACATTTATTTCTATAGTTTTCAACTTCTCATGATAACACATTTTAAGGCTCTTTTTAGATAGTGAGCTTGTTCTTAAGAGGACTACCTGACAAAATTTTTATTTCTTTATTTCTGTACCACTAGAAAACATCTGGGCCAAACATCACTAATTTCAGACAACAGATTTTATGAGTCTTAAATATAGAAAATGTGTAACAATAAATATTTCACTTGGAGCAATTAAATCTCATACAAGTGTTCATTTTCATGGTAGGAGATACAAATTTTAGTTTTTAATAAAATTTTATTTTTAAAGAGATAATTAGTGTCAGAGTGGAAGCACCTTGGTAGGGAATTTGCCTTGCATGCGGGTGACCCAGGCTGAACACAGGTTCTGTTCCCAGCATCCCATGTGGTCCCTCTAGCCAGGAGCAATGTCTGAGCACAAAGCCAGGAGTAACTCATTGGATATAACTTAGCCCAGTTTCAATATTCAATAATTTTTATAAGCCCAAACTCATTTTTATGACTAAATCATTCATTAATTTTTAAGAGTGTCTCACTTCTTTTTCTTTGTGGGCATGCATAAAATATCATAGAAAATAAATAACAATTTCTTAGAAAAATATTTGGGCATTAATGGAACAAAATGAGAATAAAAACTGCTCTCAGAAAACTCAGGAGATAAGACTCCCTCCAAGATTTCTCCAAAGTCCCTGGGTTATGTGAGGAATGTTACCCATGTGAATAGCTGAATTTTTGGGTTCTCTAAAGCAAATATGATGAGACCCCATGACTGAGAATGTCAATCAAGAGCCATATCCTGAAATCAGAGTAATAGTATAATGCTAAAGATTTTTGTCTTGATTGCAGCCATCCCAATTTGATCTCCAGGATTACATAATCCTCTGAGCACTTCCAGTAGTGATTCCTGAACACAGAGCCAAGAAACCCTATAAGCAACATGTAGTCTAACCTAATCCCTTTCCCCAGTAAAAAGAGATGTTTTATGCAAGTTCAGATTATCTGTCCATGGAGAAATAATATAGTTGGTAGAGCTCTTAC
The DNA here is from genome assembly GCA_004027635.1 of Crocidura indochinensis. Classification (NCBI taxonomy): domain Eukaryota; kingdom Metazoa; phylum Chordata; class Mammalia; order Eulipotyphla; family Soricidae; genus Crocidura; species Crocidura indochinensis. Next base: position 7,217 of record PVKC010000856.1, on the reverse strand, counting down.
TTTGCACACTGTTCACCAAGGTTAATCCTTGACACAATAATTGATCTGCTGAGCCCTGCCAAAGAGTGATCCCTGAATGCAGAGACAGGCATGATCTCTAATCTTACCAGGTATGATTTCCCCCTTCAAAACAAATGATCCTACCAATTTTAAAATCAAATGATAACTTCAAACTGACCAGACTAAGGAGATCAACATTGATTCAAGAACCAAATTACTGAAATAAAAAGCAAATTTCTATAGACAAAATCACAGAGAAATTCCAGATATGAGTGTATAGTTCCATTTCCAGAGACAGAATTAAATGACACTATTTTAACCCAAAGTTTTGAAAAATGACCATTAATACTACACTAAATGATACATTATGGAATCTGTATGTCTAAAGATAAAACTTTCTCTTTCATCCTCTCTACCTATTCACTCTCTAATGTCTGCAGTTTCCAGCAAGCCTATTTTACATATCCCTTAAGGAGGGGCTATATGGGATGCATGCTGGAAACAGGGGTGGAAGGAGGATAACATTGTGGTGGAAATACCCCTGATTCAATGTCACTATGTACCTGAAATACTACTGTGAATGATTTGTAATCCACTTTGGTAAAAATAAAATTGTTAATAATAAAAAATAAAACACAGGGATTTGGAGTCAGAGAAATAGCACAGCAGTAGGGTGTTTGCCTCACATGCAGCTGACCCAAGGACTGACCTCGGTTTGATCCCCGAAGTCCAATATGGTCCCCAAACCAGGAGCAATTTCTGTGTGCATAGCCAAGAGTAATCCCGGAGTATCACCGGGTATGACGCTAAAACAAAATAAACAAAAGACACAAGGACAGATGGTCTGAACTCCAGACACAAATATACATTGAACGGGCTCTACTTCAGCTTTTTTCTTATCACATCAGAATTCAGACATGTATGTTCCAGAATAACAGGTGACAAATAAGATTGTCTTAGTCTAGAATGCTATAATATTTATTATTCATTGAATTCCTGACTATTTTCTCCCCCGACATCCCTGAGAGGGAGATAACATTCTTGGCCCTGCAAAGAAGATTAGAAAAATTTCTTCATCTTTGCACAGTTGAAATGAGGTTGGACTTGAATGTAGTTTATCAAAGGCCATAAGTATATGCTTACCCTATAAATACTAGGGAAAGGCATTTTCAGGAGACTCCAGAGAGTCTGAAGACCTCAGAATAGTTTTGATGGCACCACTGGAGATCCAAACCAGACAGATTCACTATTTTCTGACCAGGAAATTGAGAAACCTCTGGAAGATTCAGTGAACACATTTGGATTGTGGTTCCAGTTCTATTGTCTTTTAAGTTTAAAATATCTTCCAAACTCACCTCCACTATGATGCTATATTTTGTCACCCTAAACATGCTAAAAATACCTACATTCTGGGAGCTCTTCATCTCCCATTCTTACATCCCTAATCATCCCTTACTACTCAGATGCTGATCAGAAAGTTTGCCCCATACTGACCCCTGACTTTAGCAAGGGAAGACGTGGCCTCACAGTCAAATTGGCATGTGTCCCACACTAACAAGTGTGTATCACACATGATCCCGTCAACGTGATTGTCACCCTGGATGGTCAATTCCTCCTCTACATGTGTTTAAGTGGACAACCTTGAATGCCTGCTTGGGACCGGTCCTGAGGTGACTAGAGAATAACGTTCTAATTCGTGAATGTTTTTCCGTACCTTTTAGACTTTTTATGCCTTGTTCAAATCTATCTAGAGGACCTGGTTCCCTTCTAGAAGAGTGACTACAGAGATTTCCCATTGCTGTTTCATCTGTTTTCCCACATTTTGTCAGTGTCATAAACTGGGAGGTTTTTGAAGACAATCAGGATGGATTTCTCACAGTTCTGGAACTTGGAAGTCAGGGATCAGGGGAACATTGTGTGGTTGAGTCTGAGATCACTCTTTCTGTTCATATCTGATTCTGTCTCAGAGTAAAAGAAAGCTAAGGGCTCTCTGGAAACTCTTCCATCTTGTCAGTATCCGATGAATGAGGACCTACCTTCCTGATTACCTCCAGAAGATCGTAATCCTAATATCACATTGAGATAAATATTTACTAATATTTACGAACATGAGAGGATATAAATATTCAGTCCCCGGCTATAATATACAAAAAAGGGCTGGGTGCAATAGATAACTCTACCTAATATAGTTAAAATGGTATCAAATCCAATATTTGCTAATGTATTGATTAAATTGTTAGTTCATTATGAGAAATAATTATCTGCATACAAAAATAAGATAATCACATAAAAATAAGAGGAATGTCAGGGCCAGAGTGATGGTGCAGTGGTAGGGGGCTTTTGCTTTGCATGAGGCTTAACTGGGATTAACCTGTGTTCGAACCCAGGTGTCCCATATGATTCCCCTAACCAGGAGCGATTTCTAAGTGCATAGCCAGGAGTAACCTCCCGAGTGTCATTGGGTGTGGCCCAAAATCAAAAGAGTAATAATAATAATAATAGAAATGTGAGAAAATACATTACTTAAAGTCACTATATCAAGCTTCCTTTTCTTTTTCTTTGTTTTTCTGACTCATGGTTAATTGTCATTTCCAGGAGAAAACAATTAATCTCAGAATTTTTCTTGCAGTTCTTCAAAGATGGTAGCTTGGCATCTAGATAGTCATTATAATGACTCAAAAGCAAAATTTTTTCAATATTCACTATGTTTTACAAAACATGTCCATGGTAAAATAAAAATGTATATTACCTATATATTCCAAGAGTTAGTTCTACTCTTCCTCATAATTCCAGGAGAAGTGCTAGTTTTTACATGGCTATTTAAAGAAATTTATATCTTAATAATGCTGCTAGAATCTAATAGAGAATATTTTTTTACTATAATAATAGGTGTTTCTGCCATTTGGAGTTTAAATTCAGGAACTAATGAGTCTTTTTCATTCTATGATTAAGATAATAAGTTAAATATTTATGGAATTCGATTATTAAAACCATACACATTCAGATGAATGTTTAATTAAAATTTGTCTTTTGGTGCCTCTTATTAATTTCAAAGAATGCAGTTGGATATGGTTGTTATAAATATACCATGAGTCAATTCATTTATTTACTAAGTTTGTTTTGAATACAGATTATTAAAGCCAAGAAGAAATATTAAATGCAAAATAATAAGTTAATGGCATTTTCCTTCAAGTGTCTACTGAATTAACTAAAACTTCAATCAACAAATTTTCAATTCTATTGCTGATAGAAACATAAAGTTTAATAAATAAGATTTTAGAACAATTTAATCATTCTTATTTTTTTATACTTAAAAAATAAAAGAATTCATCTGCAAAGTTTTGAGTTCTCTGACTGGGTAGTGTTCTCTCCCCAAAATATTCAGTATGTTACAAATATTTGAATTGTAATTTTCAAACTTAAAAATTATATTTAGCCAAAATAATTTTTATCTTCATGTAGGCACTAGTTTTCCAAGTATCTAGAGATGTAAATTTAAATTTTAAAAATTACCTAATTCTCAAAAATTCCCATACTTATTTAGGAAAGAGGGACTTACAAGCCCTCAGGATGTCTGTGGGCCTCACTAGTGTTTTTCTTACCAACTGGATCTGCAGTTTAATGTAATGGTCCTAGGATGTGGAGTTACCAAGGTCGTGTGGTGCTGGAGAAACATGGGTCTACCTGGAAGTACTGGAAACATCCGAGTTTGCACCCCAGATTAGCTTGAAGTACCACATGGTACTTGGCATCAAAATATACTCTGGGGGCTGGAGTGATAGCATAAAGTGTTTGTCTTACATGCAGAAGGTCATCAGTTTGAATCCCGGCGTCCCATATAGTCCCCCAAACCTGCCAAGAGCGATTTCTGAGCACAGAGCCAGGAGTAACCCCTGAGCACTGCTAGGTGTGACCCAATAACCAAAAAAAAAAAAAAATGTACTCTGACCTCTGTGCTATATCCCAACCCCTTTCTAAGTATTTTTATCAAGAGTTACTATTATGTATTATATGTATAGATGCTTTTATGTATAGTTACTATTATAATTAATGGCTATTATGTAGAGACCTAGAAAAAATGTCTGTTTTAAACAAGAAAAAAAGTCATAAAGTTTGAGGCAACTTGGTTGAAATATGAGGATATTGTGTTGAGGAAAACAAGTCAGCAGCAAAGAAAGACAAATACCAGATGATCTCATTCATCTCATTCATCTGTACTATATAGAGAAACAAGTCAAGGGTTTAGACAATATCAATTGGTACATAACTTGCATACTGGATTGAAAACGTAAAATTTCCAGGTTGAGGCTGAGTGGAGTTGGTTTTGTCAGTGATAAGGTACTTTGATGGAAATAACACAAGGGCCTGGTTTTAGAGAGAAAGCGGAGTATGCACCAAAAAATAACCATTAACAATAGTGGTGCAGAGGGAAATTAAGAAAAGAAGATTGGGCCAGAAATGTTATAAGAATAAGGTTATGGAACCATTGGCACAATGGTGGTAGTAAAATGCAGCATCATTGTACACAACTACTATAAACTTAGATACTATAACTACCCTGTTACCTAAAAATAATATAAATTAGTAATACAGTTAAAAATATTTTATAAAAATGTTTTATTTTGGAATATACGCATAATGGATACAACTTTGGCTAAAAGAAACAATGAAATCATGCAATTTGCTGCAATATGATTGGTGTATCATCCTTATTCAGAAGGAAAGAATAGGCATGTTGTATATAAAGAAATATAATAAGATATTAACAATGGTTAAAGGCAACAATACCCGAGTTTATTTAAGAGCAAGGACCAAGCAATGAATGGGATGGAAATCAGGGATAACAGTTTAGGGAAGAGAACTTCGATAGGACTGGAAGATGATATACATGAAACACTATCTTGAATAGTATTGTAAATCATAGTGCCAAACAATAAAATAAAGTAGGAATTTTGACTCAAGAATTCTAGGACAGTCAGGTTATTTCTAAAACTAGCAGATTTGCAATTAAATTTTCCAAAGTTACTATTCAAGCATTTTTTATTTCTATTTTCTTTCTTTCTTTATCTTATCCTTACATATTTTTTCCCACTATATCCCAACCTCTCTTCTCCTTCCTTCCACCCTTTACTTTCTTTTAAAAATGTTTTTCTGATTTATAATGAATAGAAGTGCTCTCCTATGGTATTTTTATGTTAGCAAGAATAAAAGGGTCCTAAAATATTTCCATGATCTTTTGAGTAACAGATAAATAAATCACAGATGACACATAAATGGAAAAATCTAAGCAAAGTGAAATAAAACTGAGTGGCAAGTAAGTGAAAGATAAACTAAGAAACCATAAAACTATAAATGAATATTTGATGAACTAAGAATTTTTTTATAAAATGCTCACTTTTACTAAAAATTCAAGTGTGTCAGAAAGAGGAATAAAAGAACTAAAAACCATAAATTTTATTTTATTGTTTTCACAAGTATTCAGCAGTATTTTTCCAAATATTTCATATAAATAGCAAACAATGAGGAAAGCAACTCTAATAGAAAAAAACCCCACTGGGCTATCTGGAGCCACATATAAAATTAAAGTGATATGGAAGGAAAAACAAAGGTATTAGGACAAAAATAAATAAATTTATAAATTCTTCTGGAGTTATATCTGTCACTTGGTTATTTGTTCATAAGCTGTTTATATTGGTGAATGACTTACACACCAAATATATACTGCAGCACAGCAAAATGGAAATTTGGGGAATAGTAAGAAAGATGCTGTCAGGTATCTTATAAATTTTGACATCTGTAGAATCTCCTATCCTCTAGACTGCACATATTTGCATAAATGCAAGATTTTTGTCTGTAATCAAGTCTAAGTATTTTGCTTTTCTAAGGAACTCTAAAAGTAAGCCTCAACAGAACTGGAAAAGACAAAAGTAAATATACTTTCCTATTTTCAAAAGTATTATATCAGAAAAAAATGAATATTTGTACATAAGAAATTGATGCTATAATGTATTACCTGAAGGTTTATAAGCTAACCTTGATTTTCATGTGTTTTCAAGAATATCAGAGAAGCAAGAAATCATTATGAATGTATTAGTCCTGTAATGCAATATTCTCTAATGGCAAAAGACATTTAATCTGAGACTAAGATAATCTGAAATAATGATTTAGATATTTACATATTCATTAATTCAAATAATGCAATATGTACAAGATGATATAAAGTTATTAATATAAGACTAGAGTAATTATTGTTTATCTCCACTGGAACTCATCATCATGTAAGTCTAATGATGGAAAAAAACACATAGTCGGAATTAAAAAGAGTTCAAAAATAATATTTTAATCCCTTGATTCATTTCCCTCCTTCATTCTTATCATCTATTCCCTAAACACATTTCTCTCCATGGTTTCTTCCAGAAGATTGAGGACCACTGGATTTTTAGTAACTTCTCAAATTATGTAGGGTGTGGAATAAATTTTCACTGATGATTAATATAAATGTAAATTAGTATATCTTCTAAAAAGCTATATAAAGGTCCAGAGTGATACTACAAATACAATGGATAGAGTGCTTGCCATACACTGGCTCACAGGATTTGAACACTGGAATCCCATATAGTCTCCTGAATCACTGATCCAATCCAAGAGTGATTTCTATAGGAGTAAGCCCTAAGCATCACTTAGTCTGGTCCAAAACTGAAAAATAAAAACCCACAAACAAACAGAAAGTTATCTGAATATTAAAACTTGAAATACAATATTATTCACCCATTAACTTCTATATATAGCCAAATAATTTTAATCCCCCAAACATATATGTATATATATACTCATTACAGCAATATTTACAATACCCAACATCTCAACAACCCTAGTACACAAAACAAATGAGAGAATGTGGGATATATACACAATGAAATACTATTGAGCTCTTAGAAAAAAATGAAGTCTTATCTCTTGCTGCAATATATGTAGAGCAGAATAGGATCACACTAAGCAAAATATCAGTAAGTCATAAAGAGAAAGACACATACGGGGCCTGGGAGATAGCATGGAGGTAAGGCATTTGCCTTTCATGCAAAAGTTCATCGGTTTGAATCCCGGTGCCCCATATGGTCCCCCGTGCCTGCCAGGAGCAATTTCTGAGCATGGAGCCAGGAGTAACCCCTGAGCACTGCCGGGTGTGACCCAAAGACCAAAAAAAAAAAAAAAAAAGA
>PVKC010000855.1:0-58009 GCA_004027635.1 Crocidura indochinensis | reverse complement strand
TTTTTGACTCATCAGAGCTGCCATCCTCATACTCTACGCATGCAGTTGTCCTTCGTTGTTTCCTCGTTGTCACCCTTTAACTGATTCTGTGTATTGCAATGGGGTTTGTATTATATAAGAAGTGCACGACTGCTCTGCTTCGCTCCTCGGCCGCGCTTTTATTTTTATTTATATTTTCTCCTTTGTTCTAGGATTGACACTGACATCAGGAAGTAGCTCCAGGTGTGGCCCTCAAAAGAGTCTGCAACAGCCAGGGCCAGGCAGAGGTTAAAGAGTTGTTGTGGGCTGATCCACTCTTACCAGCAGTCAGAATCCAGAGAGCTCAGTTCCCTGTGTTCTTCTTGATCAGGAAGTAACTCCAGGTGTGGCCCTCAAAAGAGTCTGCAGCAACCACGGCCAGGCAGGGGTTAAAAAGTGGCGCTGGAGGTAAGGTCCCTGCGCTAACCTAGGACGGAGCGGTTCGATCCTCCGGTTCCGCATATGGTCCCCCGTGCCTGCCAGGAGCAACTTCTGAGCAAATAGCCAGGAGTAACCCCTGAGCGTCACCGGGTGTGGCCCAAAAACCAAAAAAAAAAAAAAAAAAAAAAAAGTTGTTGTGGGGCTGATCCACCCACTCCTGTCTGCAGTCCTCCACTAACTTTTTATTATTTTTTTTAAATTTACATTTATTTTATTGAAGCCATGGTAATTTACAAAGTCCTTCATAGATGGGTTTCAGACATACAATGCATGGGATGCACTCTGTGAAGATTGGTGGAGCGAGTTGACACTGGTCGGTGAGATTGTCCCTGATTCATTGCATGTTTCTCTCCTTTTAATGCATTTTTTTCTTTTTTCACTTCTTTGGACAGTGTTTAGAAAGCCTTATGATCAAAGCCAGAAATAAGTCTTGACGTTGTTTTAGAAAAACTATAACACAGATTATTTAGACCTGGGAATCTCCTTACAGCCACCACCAATGATCAGTGACCACTGAGCACTGGGTCATGGTGGGTTGAACTAAGATATACTCTGAATATTAAGTTCAGTGAAGTTGGATGCTTGAGTTCAACAAAAAGGACTCAAAATATCACAACAAAGTTTAAATATATTGTTAAAATAAATTCTTTAATTGAATCACCTTTGAAGCATACAGTTACAAAGTTGTTCATGATTGAGTTTCAGTCATACAATATGCAACACTCTTCACCAGTGCATATTTTCCAACACCAATGTCCCCGTTTTCCTTCTGCCCTCTACCCTGCCTTTCTCTGGGGCAAACATTTCTCTCTCTCTCTCTCTCTCTCTCTCTCTCTCTCTCTCTCTCTCTCTCTCTCCTCTCTCTTATATTTTTCTTTTACACATTGTAGTTTGCGATACTGTTATATATCATGCATATCCCTTTATCTTCTTTCAGCACCCAGTTTTTGCACAGAGTGATAATTTCCAACTATCATTGTTATATAGTGGTCCTTTCTCCATCCTAACTGCACCCTCCCTAGCTGCCCTTTGTGGAAAGCTTTTCACCATATCCTGGTTCTCTTGGTTCTTGTCTCTATTGTTTCTGGATGACAACACTCATTTGTGGGGTATATAAAAATAAAGAGTATGCTATTAATATCCAGAGAGAGTGAATTTTTATATCAGTTATCTCTTTAAGCTGTAGTAGTTTGGTTCTATTGGATAATAAAATATGTCACTACCAGTCTTGTTTGTTTCTTTCTGCCTCTTTTCTGGTGTGGATATTAGAATACATGACATAATGTATGTGCCTTTCCTTCTATTTGTGTTGGCCATCACTGATTTAAAACAAAGCAGATGTGTGTTATGAGGGTGACTATGGCCTGTCATTTGTGGTGAGGTACTTTACTCAAACATCTTCTGTACCGAGCTTGTTTGCTATTCCAGCATCCTCATTGTTGTTAAATAAATGTCAAAGATTTAACCAACAGGCTAGACTGCTCCTCATCTTTGCCTGATCTTTGCATGCAGAGTTTACTAAGCAAATGAATGCTTGCAAAAGGTATGACGATAAGCTGCACAATAATAAAAATGCAACAAGTCACCATCAAATAGCATCATGACATTTAAGAAATTAATGGGGAAATGCTGCAGAAGGCCAAAATGTAGTATTTATGGTCAGAGGAATGTTATTTGTTAAAAATGTACTTTTACTTAATTATAGAAAAATAATGTCAATGCGCACTAGAAATAAAACAATAAATCTCCATGGAATAAGTTTGTATTATTTCCTGTGGCTTGACCCAGTGGCCTCCTATGCCTCTAAAGCCAACAGTAGTAGTCTGACAAAGCTGAAATTCAGTCCCTAGACACTGCATCCTTAGGAAGATCTCCTGCTGAAGAGGAATTGAAGATACCCTGACTCAATCCAGGGACCCTGACCAGAAATGGGTAGTTGGCTCATTGAAGGCTCAAGTCCAGGTCCTGAAATGGGATCTCAGCTATTTGCTTTTGTTTTTTACTGTAACAACAACATGCTTCTTAAGGCCAGGTGGCATATGGGTCAGCTGTATGTTCTTCCAACATGGAGGCAAAGCCCATGCTACTTTATTTCAATCAGAGGCTATGTGTGCTATGCTGGACCCAGCAAGATTTACTCAAAAATTACTCCAAACTTTGTAACAACAGTCTAAAAAACTTTAACTCATATGTGATCTCTTAAAAGATGTAATGTTCACACAGAGAAAGCTAACTGTAATTTTTACTTTCCTAGAAGGTTCAACTAAAACCCATAGTTGAGCTAGACTAATACCAATAATCTGTCACTTGATGTAATGACAAGGGGCAGAAACAAGTATAAGTGTTTTAACAAGGAGAATTTGGGTCCCTGCACTAGTACATTCCACCTCTTGTTCTGATTCTTCTTACTCCATTATTTCGCAGAGCTCCATAGAAGCAAATCTCATCATTATTTACTCCAGACCCAAACAGGACTCCTCTCAAGTTCATTTCAAGATGGAGCATCTCTAATTGAATCATCATTGTTTTTATGTAAGCATTGAAAATAAAACCATAGAACTTCCCAAGCTGCCCTCGTACAGGAGCTGCAGGAAATTGATTACAGAGAGGGCTTAGAGCCTGATGTATTAACTTTCTTAGAGGGATGCCTGATTGTTTTAGGATTTCGGTTTTGTAAATGGATTCTTTTAGTGAGGCCAATTTTAGTGCATAGAATAGAGTTTGTGATGGCCGATCCACTTATAAAATAAGACATTTAGTAATGTAATTGTCCTAACATTTAAACCTCGGATATATTTCCATACACAAGTATTTAAGAACTCAGGAACAAGTAATTATCAATAGCATATGTATGCAATAAGAGAAGCATCAGCTGAAAAAAAGTTATATTTATGACACTGGCAAGAAGGAGACATTAATTGATGACTGAAAGGAGACAACATAATATTTACTTTGCATTTTCTGAAGGAAACAAAGATGATTTGGAAATTTAAATGCACTTGGCTTCATTTTGTAATGGAAAGTCCAGGGAACATAAAGTAGGGAAGAACAAACTGGATTGTAAGTTCTTGTCACTATAGGAAATCAGTCAGTCCCTAGTCTCATAACTGAAAAACATGACCACATTTTGGAGTTCAGACTGAGAAGGGCACTGGAGTTTTATAGAACTGGACTATTCTATTTTTAATGTTAAATGTGTTTTTTAAATGAACACTTTGATTCACAAAATCATCCATAATAGAGTTTCAGGAATATCATGTTCTAGCACCATACTATGAATGTCACTTTCTCATGGTCTGGAACTTCCTATAGAGGTTGGCAATGACTCTGATGTGCCTCAGCTGAGTTTATACTCATGTTAGACTTTCTTTAAGGCTAAATCACATTCTATTTCTTGCTCTACTCTCCAGAGTTCTACCTAGATTCATTCAAAGTTGCATCTTCTAATAAATCCTATATTTGAGTTCCAGTAGCAACCTGACTGAGATCATATTTCCTTAAATAGAATACATTTGTTCTCTCTTGCTTACTTCTCTTATATATTTATATTTCTCATATATTTCACTTATTTCTTTGTGTCCTAATTTTCCCTTTTGCCTCTTCCTTACCCTTCCACCCTCAAATGCCACACACAGGAGATTCTTGATTGTTATTTGTTGAAAGAATCAATAAATGCCATGCAAAACTGGCTGTAGAAAGACCCATATCAGGCTCTTTGCTTTCAATGCTTTCAATTGAAACCAGATGTAACAGATTCTTGACATTGTTTTTGAAGATCTTAAAGCCCTGACACACGTGAGTGTGTGCACGTGCACACAAACACACACACATACACACAAATTACTATTACTTCCCTATTAGCTGGAATTGAAAAGTTAGCAAGCAAACACTATTTTATTTTGTTTTTGGAGGGGTTGCTCAGGGTTTACTTCTGACTCTGTACTTAGGAATAACTCTTGAAAGTGCTTAGGGCCATATGGGGCACTGGGGATAGAACTCGGTGGTTTAGCCATGTGCAAAACAAATCCGTGTCTATTATATTATTTCTCCAGTCACACAAACACTATTTTAATGTATATAATCTATGTAAGGGTTATATTAATAAATTATACCTTGATAATGCTGGGGAAAACCCTCTGAGAGGAAGAAAGGGAAAGACCTCATTGTTAGGAACGAACTCTCTGGATAGCTTTATTTTGTGTCTGCATTGCTAAATAACAGTGAAGACTTAAGAAAATACTCAAAAATTTTTTTTCCTGAAACCATTCTTGTTTGTTCTATCTAGCTAGTAGCCAAAAGTGCTTAAGGAAATCCCTGAATTATCTTGATAATTTTCTCAGTTTTACAGTAATTACTACAATGAGAAACCTAACGACCTAATAACTCCTCAAGGAGAAATTGTTTGGCCTATCAGTTTCTGCTGGAAGAATGTAGACTATACCATGATTTAAAAAACATGTGGCTACCAGCCCAAACTACAAAGCTTGGGAAATGCTCTGTGGAAGACATAGATCATCTTTGGGCTATGTTTTACATTTAACCTTCATCTTGAATGCAGGATCAGATTTCCCTGGTGATCCCACAAATTGATGTGTGTGTGTGTGTGTGTGTGTGTGTGTGTGTGTGTGTGTGTGTGTGTGTGCGTGCATGCCTAGTTTTCCTCTGCTACATCCTCAACTTGACTTCTGTTCTTTCTAGTCCTTGCACTTCTCTATACATCATGAGCTTCTTCAAGCACAACTTTGTCTAATTCACTTGAACTAAGATGACTGGACACTTCTTTCTCAGCAATAGAATGATTCTTTATTGTCCCAGGAGTGGAACATGCTTTATTTCTTCCAAGCACCTGAATGAGCCCCCTTATTCATGCCATTATTGGTCAAGAACTGGCACTTCCCATTCCTCTAAATAAGTGATCTCTCTCCAATGTCAGTGCTCAGGGGCAGATACTACCATGGACAATGTTATCATACAACCAAATCATGTTTATGGCTTCTCAGTGAAGCCATGTTTTTCAGCTTCTCTGACTTTAGCTATTATTATTTTTTTTGGGTCACACCTGGCAGTGCTCAGGGGTTACTCCTGGCTCCATGCTCAGAAATTGCTCCCAGCAGGCACGGGGGACCATATGGGGCACCGGGATTCGAACCGATGACCTTTTGCATGAAAGGCAAATGCCTTACCTCCATGCTATCTCCCGGGCCCCCGACTTTAGCTATTATATTCCAGTCCACAATTATAGAGGGCAGCAGCTTCCTCAGAAAGAGTGTTTTTTCTCATGTTTCAATTTGTTGAAGGAGGCGATCTAATCCAGGCAGCAGAGGTCTGATGCTATCAGTTGGCGAAAGCCCAGTGTTAGAAACAACTTTACAGGGTCTCATCCCAGAGGAGCTGATCAGTGACTTTGCTCTATTTCTGTTTGCTTTTCCTTTTCAAGCATTTTTTGCCCTGTATTCTCTGCTACAACATATAAAAATAGTGCTTTATATTTCACGAGAATGTTTCAAGGATTAAGTGAATTAATATTTGATAATTCCTAAAATTGGCCCACAGTAAGTCCCCAATGAATGCTAGATATTGTTATAGATTCAGTATTTTAACTTGTAATTGCCCATAATCACTTAACCCTGTGAATCATACTCTGTGCAGGGTGCTGTCCATTCCCAATGGTTTATCAGTTGTTATTATTATTATTATTAGACCACGTGGTCATGGTCAGGGCTTATTCCTGGCTCTGCACTCAGGGATCATTCTTGTAGGTTTTCAGGAAACCGTTAGTAATGCCAGTTACTGAATCCAGGTTAGCAATATGCAGGACAAATGCCTTATCTGCTGTACTGCTCTAGTCCCCTGGTCAGTTATTATTGTGCTGAGTATTGTAAGGGAGCTTAGTGGTATATTAGCTTAGGCCAAGCCAAGTTCAGCGTGCTTTAGGAGAGATTCTTTTGGAGATAGAAGGTAAGTAGAGTTAGGAACAAGGAATAGAAGATAGATGAAGAAAGTAAGAGAAGAAGAGGCATTTCATGAAGAAAGATAGCATAAGAGAATGACCTGAGGAGGGAAGAAGGTTGGACTTTAAAGGATCTGGAGGGAGAGGAGAATGGAACTGAAAGACAGAATGACACAATGCATAGGTAGAGACATTTTAGCAGTTTAGATTAGGGTGGGTGGGTGGCCATTATGGTTTGCCTAGACTGAGGAGTTTTCTCCATTGTGGAACTTTGAGTGCTAAAAATCAGAGCAAACCTAGGGAATCAGGGTGGTTGGCCAACTGACTCCAGACTTTGAACACTTGTCACAACTAGTCTTGGCCAACTACTACCCAAATATGGGATGGCTCGGGTTTCAAGTGCATAGAACCAAGTGATTTCTTCTCTTAGGAAAAGACAATCAAGAGTAAGAAAACCCAGAGAAAAGTACTTAGCATTGCCATTTTTGAGACCAGGAACAGATGCACTTAAGTGGTTTCACAATTCATTTGCAAATTAAGAATCATTCATTTTGCCAGTGCACTCATTACAAATATATAGCTCTTGCCTCCATCCAGATTTTGGCTTAACTATGTGGAAAATGTTAGATTCAACAAACACCATTAATATTGCCCAATCTTCTATTTAAATGTGTTTCTCGTAATAAGGAGGTGAATTTTCAGAGAAGTAAATTTCTATATAAATATGTTATGCTTGGTTTTATTCCTTAACAAAGTAATTAATATAAAATCATTTAATTATTTGGGAACATCTTGGTCTCTTAGAATTTATTACACCCTAACAATGATTAGAATTTATTTCTTCCCATGTTGTGGTAGTTAATTGCATGTGTCAATTTGACTGGTCCAAGTGGTGCCCAGACATTTGGTGAACATTCTAGTTGTTCCTGTGAGGGTAGTTATTGCATTAAATAAACTATTGAATGGGCAAACTGAGTAAAGTAGTTGAGTTCCCAATGTGGGTAAACACAAACAGTTTAATACTCAAGAAAACAAAAAGTCTGATCTTTTTTTTTTTTTTTTACGTAAGGGGGAACTCCTGCTCGATTGTCTTTTAATTGAGACATAGTTTTTCTCTGCCTTTGAGCTGAAACACTGACTCTTTACTGAATCTTGAACTTGCTGATCTTCAGGTTGGAACCTCACTACCAGTTCTCCTGGGACTCAGACTAGAATTACACTGCTGAGCTAGCTTGCTGACTACAGATGTTAGAAATTGCTTGTGTCTTAAATTGCCTGAACCAGTTTCTAATAATCCCTCTCTCTTTATATATGTGTATAGATATATGATATACTTATTTTACATATTATAATCATATACATTATTCAGAGAAGCATCATTGCATATGTGCAAATATTTTAAACGTGATAATATGCTTTGAAGAGATAATTATACTTACTCAACAGTGTTTTTGGGGGGTGGCATAGTTGGTGATGCTCAGGACTTTCTCTTGGCTCTCTATATTCAGGGATCTGAGGGACAATATGGTGCCATGATTGAACGTGGGTCAGCCATGTGCAAGGCAAATGCTTTATCTACTGCTCTATAACTGTGGCCCCAACAAAATACTTTTGAAATACTTTAAGAGTTACTCTATAGATTAATTCCTTAATTTTTCAGTGTTTTATTGTATTCCCCAGATAAGCATGCTATGATTATTGAACAATTGACATAACAATGTTGTTGACATTATTATGTGTATATCATTCTGCTCTGCTAGGATTTTTAGGCAGACTGCATTTTCTGGATAAATCCATAAAATTATTTGTGGTATTAGATGACATTGCCAAGCCTAGTGGTTTCATTATAATTTTTGTAAATATGTTATTAACTTGTGCTGGTGACAAATAAAACTTGTAATGAGTTCTGTGAAATTTGTATTTTGCCAAATGTTTATGAAATATTAAGTGAGAGCCAGGAACTATACTAGGATCTCGGATGTGTTGGGTTATTTTTAGATTTTATTTTTCTGATGCAATGATGCTTCTGAAAACACTGACTAGGGTCTGTCATTGAACATCTGGTCAAAGGTACCTGCTACTTTCTGCTTCTTGTCTGTCTTCATCTTCTTATTCTTTGACCAGGTGATCTTTTGTAACTCAAATGATTTTCCAGTCATTGCTACTTGTTTAGAAACACATTTAGTACATATTCATGTTTGGTCTGGCATTATTGGTATCATTTTATGTCCATAGCCAAGATTGATAAGCTTTGGGGGTTGGTGGTAGTAGAGACATGAGATGTCTCTATGGTACTACTTCCGGCTTTGTTCTCAGGGTTCTTGAGGGATAACACAGAATCCTCGAGAAAGCCAACAACCTCTTCATGTAAAGCATATTCTCCTACCTGTTATGCTATTTCTTCATTCCTGCATCTTGTGTAGCAGGTCTAGAACTTCTTCATCTTATATGATTCTAGTTTTATACTCTTTGAATTGCAATTCCCATTTCCCCCTCCCAAGTTTGAAAACCATTCTACTTCCTGCTTCTATTGTGTATAAGAACTTCCTATTTCAGTTGTCAGATGCCTAAATCTCTTCTTACACACAACATCAGTTTGGCTTTTTTTTGACTGGTGTATCCCATTTAATTTAGCACCCTCTCTTCCTTGGGTAAGGGCTGTGATCAGTGCACAGGCTTGCAACTGCAGAAAACAGACCTCCTTGTCTACTATAGAAGTATCGAGTGGAGGAGTAGCTGTAATCAGGATTGAGTTCTGTGAGGGAGCCTTTATTGAGAAAACATCCATCACGTCTCTTAAAATCCTAAGAAGTGGATTCAATGGTCAGTGTTTGGCTAACAAAACAATAGAACCAGTCCATGTCACCTTCTTAACATCCACCTGGCCAGAAGGTGATGATGCAGACATTTATTTTATGTTTAAATATTTTATTATTTTTTTTAATAATTGGGGGATTTAGGCTTAACCTTTTGGTGCTCAAGGGCCATTTCTGCTCTATGCTCAGGAATGACCCTTGTCTGTTTCGGCACTGAATATGGTGCTGGAAATTTGAAGCAGTTTGCAGCTGTCACAGCTGCATGCAAGGCAAGTACTTTACCCGAGCCCTAAATGCAGATATTACTCCACATCTCTCTCACTCCCAAGTCTGTTTGGAAACAGTACCCTTATGCTGCATTTTGGTGGAGGTCCAAGTCCACCAGCTTCTAGCTGTGAGATCAAGACATGATTTCTAAATGTGCATATCTTTAGATAAAGATCCGCCTTTGAACACCAATGTGGGAGCATCCTATCAACTCCTTTAGCTATCTTTCAGGGATTTATCTTCCAGATGACCTATACTAGTGAAGGGGCAGTCATTGTATTTCTCCTCCTTGACCTGCATTCTATGGAATGAATGGAACAAGCACCATTATTTACTTGGTCAGAGGTGCTAATTGCAGTGACTAATTCTGCAAGTTTTCTTAAGTTAGATTTCAGTTCCTAAGTGAGGTCATCCTGGAACTTGAAGCCAGTCATATATTTTTTTTAATCAGGGTGAGAGAAATAAAAACCAAACAACTCTGCCCAAACCATGCCAACCATCCCTACCCTGGTGTCTCAGCTCTTCTTGGTCTTTTTTTGTTTGTTTGTTTTTTGCTTTTTGGGGCTATACCCAATGACACTTTGGGGTTACTCCTTGCTATGTGCTCAGAAATTACTCCTGGCTTGGGGGACCATCGGGGAAGCCAGGGGTTCGAACTGAGGTCCCTCCTAGGTTAATGTGTGCAAGGCAAGCACCCTATCACTTGCGCTACCACTCTGACCCATTTCTCAGCCTTATTTTAACCACCAGGGTCTCCAGTGTTTCAAAGAGGAGATTAGTCTTCACGTCACTGTCCTACTATCAGGTGAAGGGAAATTGCTGGGCGCCTGTGAGTGAGTTGTTGCAAATACTGTGATTCGTTACCTTTCTTTTTGATTTCTTCATGATTTCTTTAATTAAGCATTCTGCTCTCCCATCAAAATCCCAAGTATGCTCCAGCAGCCCTTCTGTAGCCAAATATACTATGGGTCCATTCATTTAGCATATTGTCGTCTTCAGACTTTATGTCTTGTCAAAGAAAGACACAGAAATAAAACAAAAGAACAGAAGTCTCCAAATGAATGGGCTTGCTTCATGGAGGAGAAAGTTGAAGTATTAAAATCGCTCATCAGATGTTCTGAAAATCATTTCAGCTGCTCAGGGAAAAAAAAAAAAGAAACAAAATTTTATTTTGAAGAATGTGTTCCAAGAACTTCCCCTTTGATTTTTTTAAAAAACCATCTGTCATGTTTGTTTCATTCCAGCCTTGAAGTAAATAGATTTAGAGAATCTATGGCGGCCATTGAAACCTTCCGCAAAAGAACAGAAACAGCCTGCTCTGTCGATGCCCTTCTGGTATACTTTAATCAGAAGACTTTGAAATTAAAAAAAATATTCGTAGACATTTTGCTGGAGTTGGAATATGGTGTGCAGAACACAGGAAGTGATTTTGACCTATTGCTGAATGTCTCAAAACTTTGGCTTTTACTATGGGCAGCAAGGAAAGACAAATGTAGAGTGACTGTTTTTGGTTTGGGAATCAGAGAATCAATTTTTTTCTTTCATGCTTTGCTTTACTCCTTTACACATAGGATATTATCTTACTAATAAGACCTAGCCTTGTTTTTTTTCAATTCATCTTATCTATTTAACTTCATGATGTAATTTTAACCTGTGTTTTTGTTTGGGAGGTCACATTGTTGGGTGGTAGGATTTACTCCTGGCTCTGTGCCCATGGATCACTCTTGGGGACCATATGTAGTGCAGAAATTGAACCATGGTTGGCCACATGCAAGGAAGTGTGCCCTATCCACTGTATTATTTCTCTTATCTCAAATTTCCACTTTTTTTCTTCCCATTTAACACCCCCCCCCAAAGACTCCCTAAGGCATTTGGATGCTTTTCTGAATGATCCCTTTGAACTGGATGCTTTTATTTTTTACATGTTATAGGAAAGTAGGTCCCATTGATGGACTTGACTCCCTTCCTGAAGACAGAAGAATTGTTCCCTGGAATGAGGAGGCTTTCACAGATCAATAACCACCTTGGAGTAGGAAAGAAAACAAGAATGTGAGAAACTCATTATAATATAAAAATATTCTAAATAAATAAATGGCAAGTACTAACATGCTCAAAATAATAGTGTGGAAGTCAGTGACTGACAAAGTGTGAGCTTGTAATCTCAGATCCATAGCTGTGCAAAAGCTCCGTGATGATTAAAAAGGATGAGGCTTCCAGACTATTTCAGTGATAATTTGTTTAAAATAGATGGGCCAGCTCTCTACCTCTTTTTGGTAGAAAGAATGAAAATGAGCACACACTGTAGAATGTGAAGCAGCTAAGTGAATCCCTAAAAATACCAGGGATTTATTAAAAGGTGAACATCATTGAACAAGCAATACAAGGTTCATTCTTGTATTTAATGGAGCATTGGTATGCTGGGGGCTAACCTCTCAAAGACTATTTTGTGTGCAGTGAGAAGAGTGACGGGGATTCTAAAGCAACTAGTTTTACTTAGATTTACTTGCTGGTCATTGGAACTGGGTAAAAGAACATGGGGGTGGATTAAATATTCATGACACTTTTCTATAGATTTGAAAGTTTCCAGAAGGAAATAAAAGAAATGAGAGAAGAATCAAGGGAATGGAACAAGGGGTTCTTGTATATTGGTGTGTTTCATCTGAGAGCTGGAGGTTGAAAAGCAGAAAAGGTCTGTAGACAGTTTATTTTATGAGTTTCCCTGAAATATTGGCACATGATAAGGCAGAAGCTCAGGGATGCTCATTAGTGACTCTGAGGCCTGGTTTAAATCAACAGAGCTTAGAAAGAAAAGAGCATGCTGTGCCATGCAATATTTTTCAAGAAAGAATGATACCTTGTAATTTTGTTATTTGCATGAGTGATTTTTCTCCCTTACTTGAGGTGAGTTTCCTTAAATTGCTGACTTCTACTCTTGAATTACTTAGTGCTGGTTAAAATGTGCTTGAATAACTTAGTGCTGTTTTTCTGTAGTTCAACCTTTTTTTTTAAATACATATATATGTAATATATATATGTATATTGGGTGAAATACACTGTAAAATTTAATTAAACGTTTCCCATTTACAAGTGTAACTATCAACCTCATTTACAAATATAATGTGAAAAGCAGGAGTTATCAGTGCTGTTATTGATAAATAGGAAGAGAAATGAAAACAGACACATTTTGGGGGGCTGCCCTCCTTCTGCATCTCTTTCTTGGATCTCGAAATATCTATGCTCAGTTCACGTCTGCGAATATATATATAATGTGGAACTGTCTGACAGAGGGTTCTCATTTTCAAACTACTCTGAAGGGGACAGCGTATGTCACTGACAGATCCATGAGCCTGGCTTTCCCAAACAGCATTCTGTGAGGCCTTCAGTCTTCAAAAACGCTTTCAATTTGCTGATGTTTTTGGAAAAATATTTGTGTGTGCAGCGTAAAACAGAACGACTCAGGCCTTGCTACTTTGCATTAGCAAGAGCCTTCGTTGCCTTCTTTGATTCAACCAGGAATCCCTCTGCTTTGAAAACACAGCAACTCTGGAAGCACAGAGGGCTCTTTGCTAGAATTGATGTTTGAAGAGTATTTGAAAACATCAACTCTGGGAAATAGGAGTGGATGGATTGAAAGTTCAAACTGTGATTATAGGTAAGGTTTGATTAACACATTTGTGTGTTTGAAGGCAGCTCTGTGATGTGTGCTGCACTCAGTTCCCATGTTCCACACCCAGCCTGAATATTCCTGCAGCTCTAGAACCTTAGGGGGCAGTCCATATTTTCTTTTTTTACCATGATTACAAACATGATTGTAGTTGAGTTTTAGTCATAAAAAAAAAAACACCCCCCTTCACCAGTGCAACATTTCCACCACCTATGCCTCCGATCTCCCTCCTACTCCACCCCTGACTATATTCAAAACAGGCATTCTAATACTCTCATTCATTGATAATTGTCATGATAGTTGTCAGTGTAGTTATTTCTCTAACTGCACTTACCACTCTTTGTGGTGAGCTTTATATTTTGAGCGGATCCTTCCAGCCCTCATCTCTATTATTTCTGGGCATTATTACAGTAATGTCTTTCATTTTTCTTAAAACCCATAGATAAGTGAGACTATTCTGTGTCTATCTTTATCCCTCTGAGTTATTTCACTCAGCATAATAGTTTCCATGTGCATTCATGTATAGGGAAATGTCATGACTTCATCTCTCCTGATGGTTGCATAATATTCCATTGTGTATATGTATCACAGTTTTTTTTTTTTTTAAATCATTCATCTGTTGAAGGACATCTTGGTTGTTTCCAGATTCTGGCTATTGTAAATAGTGCTACAACGAATATAGCTGTGAGGAAGGCATTTTTGTAGTGTGAGTCCATGTCTTCTTATTTCTTGGGTCTTGGAACCAAACCGAAGCTGACAACAGTTCATTTCCAGTCTTGCCTAAGAAGGACTCTTCTGGATAGATTAGATGGGTAATTTTCTGAAGGAGTTAAAGGAAATTGCAAAGAACAGGGTTTGAATTAAATTAAAAATTTTTTTAAATGTTTTTGGGTCACACCCAGCAACGCTCAGGGGTTACTCCTGGCTCTATGCTCAGAAATCGCTCCTGGCAGGCAGGCTCGGGGGACCATATGGGATGCTGGGATTCGAATCACCATCCTTCTGCATGCAAGGCAAATGCTCTACCTCCATGCTACCTCTCCTTCTAGCCCGAATATTTCTGAAAAGAGGCAAAATGAACTCTTGGTCCCTGAGTGGGATCCCCGTGACAGAGTTGGGGTGTATAGGTGGGGTAGAACAGAGCTGCTCACTCACACAGCTGCACAGGTATTAGCAGTTGATATTTATTTATTTATTTATTTATTTATTTATTTATTTATTTATTTATTTTTGGTTTTTGGGTTACACCCAGAAGCGCTCAGGGGTCACTCCTGGCTCTACGTTCAGAAATCGCCCCCGGCAGGCAAGGGGGATCAAATTGGATGCTGGGATTCGAACCATCGTCCTGGACACAAGTCAAATGCCTTACCTCCATGTTATCTCTCAGGCCCCTGATTTTTGTTTTAAGGCAGCTGTTTTCAAGGCAATATTCATCGCACCTTAAGAATAAAATTTGGGCCGGAGAGATAGCATGGAGGTAAGGTGTTTGCCTTTCATGCAGAAGGTCGGTGGTTCGAATCCCGGCATCCCATATGGTTCCCCGTGCCTGCCAGAAGTGATTTCTGAGCGCAGAGCCAGGAGTAACCCCTGAGCACTGCCAGGTGTGACCCCCAAAACAAAACAAAAAGAATAAAATTTGAAGGGACCAGAGAGATAGCATGGAGGTAGGGTGTTTGCCTCTAATGTACAGTGGTTTGAATCCTGGCATCCCATATGCTGTCCCACCCCACCCCACCCCCCTCCCCAACCCTGCCAGAAATGATTTCTGAGAGTAGGGCCAGGAGTATCCCCTGAGCGCTGCCAGGTGTGACCCAAAAACCAAAAACCAAAAAACGGAATAAAATTTGACTCCTGGAACTCTATATGAGCACACCAGGAGGAGTAATTCCTAAGTGAATAGCCAGGACTAACGTCTGAGCACCACCAGGTGTGTTTCCCTCCTCCCCTAAAAACTTAAAATGGGAACACCAGAAAGATGCGATTCAAGGAACTTAAATTTTTGGTTTTTGGTTTTTGGGCCACACTCTGTGGCACTCAGGCACTCCTGGCTCTGCACTCAGAAATTACTCCTGACAGGCAGGAGGGACCATATGGGATGCCGGGGATAGAACTTGGATTGGGCATGTGCAGTACCTTACTTGTTGTGATATTGCTTTGGCCCCTAAACTATATTTTTAATGAGCCCTCAGAGGTTTTTCTTTTTCCTGGATACCATTATGGTCCGACTCACTTATGGAGATTCAAGGAAACGTGATTTATAAATTGAATTCTTCAGACTAGACTGGAGCTCTTTGGGCCTGGAAAATTCCCCTTGCTAATAGATATTTTGAAATAGGATATAGAAAAGGTGGGTTTTGGTGCATGTGAGGCAGTGACATTTGCTTATTGTGTTTTTCCTGTCTCATTCTTCTAGATCCAATGATCTCTTGTCTCTCAATTGCTCACTGTTATTTTCTATTCTTTCTTCTCTTCTTCCTTCTTTTCCTCTCTCTCCATTTTTATTTTCTGACATTTTCTTTTTTTCCTGTCTTTATTATCTTTTTTTCTGACTCCCTTTCTCATACACAATGAAATTCTTTTTTTCTCTTAACCTGCTTTCCATTAAGGATCTGAACAACTTTCATACCACTCATTAAAGTGTTCCTCCCCTTGTAAGAAATTTGCATTAATTATTTGAAAAATAAAAAAGAAAAAAAAACAGAGTTGTTGGCATCAGAATCAATGATTTGGAACATTATATGCAGGAGAGTTTATCATAAATAATATTGAAAATCACAGTGTCTAAATAAAAATCAGAAAAAAAAAGAAACAACAGGTGCAGAAAGCCAAATTGGGGGCAGAAATATCTATAGAACAGCTTCCTATATGTGAGAACTTTGAGTGCTTATTTCTGTGACTGCATCTCTGACCTAAGAAAGACTTTTGAATCCTTCATAAATAAAGACAAACCCAAAAGAAAATAAATTCAAAAGCAGGCATAGAGAGAAAATATCTTCAATGGCCTGAAAAGTCCTCATGCTCAACTTTTTTTCTTTTAAACAAAACTTCTTGCAATTAAACTGCACAGTGCAGGTGAGGTTTGTTTCCCAGTAGCTGAACACCCTCAAAGTTTTCTCTGTCTTAGGCATTTTGTTAACGTTATAAGAACATCAGTGCCTTGCATTGTAGACCCCTTGAATTAGTATACTTTGGGTTCTGGCTATCACATTTCCCTTAGACAATAATTTGAAAGGTGTTATTAGGATTATTTACAGAAAAGTCAAGAGCAGGCTTGGCCTTCTGAAAAATATAGATGAGAACCTAGAGTTTTTCTTTGTTAAATTGGGGTTAGGGTAGCTCTTAGTCTTTGAATTGCCAGCTTCATGTTTTTGAGCTGAATCTGAAGGTTTCTCACTGACTTGCAGGAGACTATGCTGGAATTTCCCAGGCTCATGTTTGAAAAAGATTTGGGAGTGAACAAATTTCAGAGGAAATATCACAGGATTAGAAATTGAAAAAAGGAGACAAGTGGTTTCCATAGCAACTTTTTTTATCATCTATGTAGAGTGTCATTGGGTGACATTTCCCCACCTTTACAAAAGGAAACTGAGGTGTACTTAGCGAAAAATCCTGAACTTTGACTTCAATCTAGTCAGAATCCCAATTTTAGGTTTAGGTAGAGAAGGAGAGGTAGGGGGAGAAGAATGGGATCAAGGAATGCAGACACTGAATAGGAAAGGAGAGACTTTTAGATGAGAAAATACCAAACTCATGATCAAATGAATTATGATACAAAATCATAAAAAAATCTACAAAATTCTACATTTAAATAATGTCTATTAAAAACTCAAAAGAAGCCAGAGAGATAGCACAGTAGACTGAACATATTCTTTGTCTGCAGGAGATGCGATTTAATTCCCTGCAGAACCAAGGGACCTCAGTAGCAATCCCCGAGGACAGAACTGGGAGTCACTTTAAGAACCAAAGTGGCACAAAAATCCTGCCCCTAATATTAAAGTGTAAACACTCAAGAGCTTCAGTAAATGATCTATTATGGCCTAAGGTAGAGTGGGGGAGAGTACCAGAAGCCTAAAATTTATTCTGAACATACAATCAGAATTTATAACTCTGAAATGATCACCAATCACTGCTCAGGGAAAAGGAGAGGAGAGAGGAAGGTGGTAAGCCTCTGAGGGTTTATATGGTGTAGCAAACAATTCCTAGCAAACAAAGCTTCTCTTTTGAGAGAAGAGCATGAACAGTTATAGAAACTTGTTCTGTAGATCAGAGGCAATCTAAGTATAGGGATTTCTCTTTCCTGAATATTTTACTGCCCATTTCAGGAGTCAAATATAACCTAAGGACTTGTGACATGCACAGTTTTCAATTAGAACATATTTCTGCTTTGACTTCTTCTAACTAGCCTTGAAACACTTACATTCAGTATTTAGCTATACCTATTAGATTTTTCATCTGTATTATTAGAATATTCCCCCAGACTTGGAAAAGGACCATCTCCCCTCTCCTATTCCAATCTTTCCTCCTCCTACACTATAACAAACCCTTCTATGGCAGAAGTTGAAATCCTTGGTACTGCAATGAAGCAACTGAGACTGTAAAACAATGATGCGTGAAAGCATCCACCGAATTGTAGTGGAAAATTTTGTCATCAAGTTTTTTCCAAGGCAGATGACTCTCTAAGGAAAAACAGAAATAGATCACCTCATAGCACTTAAAACTTTTTCTACATAAATTTCTTTGTGAAGTACTGGGGATACTGATAGGATAGGAACCCTGAAATGGAGTAAAGAAGTCTGTCAACTCTTGCTATTAAGCAAAAAAAAAAATCCTCATGTTTATTGTATGCATGTAAAAAATAGAATTGAACTAAAGTTACAAACATACATAAGTGTAAAAGTGTGGTGACTGGTTA
Source organism: Crocidura indochinensis (assembly GCA_004027635.1). Classification (NCBI taxonomy): domain Eukaryota; kingdom Metazoa; phylum Chordata; class Mammalia; order Eulipotyphla; family Soricidae; genus Crocidura; species Crocidura indochinensis. Next base: position 39,941 of record PVKC010000855.1, on the reverse strand, counting down.
GGATGAAGTGATCTAACATTCTTACTGAATTCCATCAAAGTCTATAATAAGCAAAATGTTGTAAAGCATACTTTGTTGCCTAGTACATTTTTGGGAGATGAAAATTTTTTAAAAATGCTACATTTTGGGGCCCGGGAGATAGCATGGAGGTAAGGCGTTTGCCTTTCATGCAAAAGGTCATTGGTTCGAATCCCGGTGCCCCATATGGTCCCCCGTGCCTGCCAGGAGCAATTTCTGAGCATGGAGCCAGGAGTAACCCCTGAGCACTGCTGGGTGTGACTCCCCAAAAATGCTATATTTAAGAAAGAATTATAAGGAAATGGGAGTTTTCAAACCAAAACAGATCATTTATTATTAAGATTTCTGACCTATAGACTTATAGAGCTGATTATAGAGCTCTATCATTTATAATTCTTTGATCTTAAATCAAAGTGTAAAAACAAATATCAGATTAGATAGTATAGTTAGATACTTAAAGTGGTTATCTCTACTGACATTTGGAAGACAACTCTAGCTGATCTGTAGATGCAAATTTAGATAATAAAAATTGAAATAAAATGATATAAAATATTAATGACTTTATACACAGAAATGGAATAATGTGAATGACAAAGAAAAGTATGTAAAAAGCCTTAATAAATGTTCCTATCTCAAAGAAGTTATATATGAATTGCATAAAGTCATTGCCATCTACTACCTTTGCTTGGATTGGCTTATGCAGTATTGACTTTTCTGTTCCTCTCTTATGCTTTTTATCTGTTGAAAAAGCTCTGAGTCATAGGGCTATTGTTCAGTTATTTGCTATTCACCATGATGGTAGCAGAATAGACCTCAGTAAAAGTTGGTACACAACAAATATTTTTTAAATTACTTTATTTAAACACTGTCATTACAAAATTGTTAATGATTGTCAGTTAAATAATGTACACCACACTTCACCATTGCACGTTTTCCATCACCAGTGCCTCCAATTTACTTCTCACTCTCTCTGCTGCCTGCCTCTAGGCAGGCATTTCAGGCAGGCAATTCACTTCTCTCTCTCTTTTCCTTTTTTCCTTTTTGACACTATTATTAAATCACAAAATTAGTTTCCACTATTATTAAAGACAAAGTACCATATACAGCACTTTATCCCCTTTTAGCACCCAGTATTTGTCTAGAGTGATCAGTTCCTGCTATCATTGTCATAGTGGACCCTTCTCTATCCTAATTGTACTCTCCATTTTTGTTGCAAGCTTCCTGCCATGAACTGGTCCTCCTCTATTATCTCTGGATATTATTAACATATTATATTTTATTTTTTCTCATGTAATACAAATGAGTGATATTATTCTATGTCTATCCCTCTCCTTATTATTTCACTCAGTATAATTAACCTCTATATTCATTCATGCAAAAGAAAATTTCATGATTCCTTTATTCCCCTAACAGCTGCATAGTATTCCATTATGTAGATGTACCACAATTTCTTTAGCCACTCCTTTGTTGTCAGGCACCTCGGTTGTTTCCAGATTTTGGCTATTGTAAATAGTGCTGTGACAAACACAGGAATGCAGAGGGCTTTTCTGCATATTATTTTGGGTTCCTAGAGTATATCCCTAAGAGTGGTATTGCTGTATCATATGGAAACTCAATTTCTAGTTTTGTGTGGAATATCCATATTCTTTTTTTTTTTTTTTTGATTTTTGGGTCACACCCGGCAGTGCTCAGGGGTTACTCCTGGCTCCATGCTCAGAAATTGCTCCTGGCAGGCACGGGGAACCATATAGGGCACCGGGGTTTGAACCGATGACCTTTTGCATGAAAGGCAAACGCCTTACCTCCATGCTATCTTCCGGGCCCCGGAATATCCGTATTCTTAAGTTTTCCAAAAAGGATGAATCAGTCTACATTCCCATCAGCAAAGGATGAAAGTTCTTTTCTCCCTGCATCAGCACCAGCGCTGGTTGTTCTTGTTATTTGTGATGTGTGCGAGTCAATATTTCAACAAATATTTTCAGTGACCAAGTTAAAATATTTTACATTCTATTTGAGTATCATTTAAGCATCTGTCAAATTACAATGTTAGCAGCAGGAGTACATGCCTTGCATGCAACCAACCTTAACTCAATCCTTGGCACTGTATATGATCCTCTCAGCCCCATGAGGAGTGATCCATGGGTGTAAAGGGCATAAGTAATCCCTGAGCATCACCAGGTATAGTCCAGGAAACAAAAACCAACCCTGCCCCCTCAAATTCTGATATTAGGGCTGAAAATATAGGTACTGAATTTAGGAAAATACATATGTTTATGTATTTATAATATGGCTATGATTCTTTGTTGATGAGATGCCAGGAATCAAAACTAGAGCCTCAGGGATGTGAAGTGTGTGCTCATCCCTGAGATCCACTTCCAATGCCATATATCTGCTATTCAGATTGTGTGAGAAAAAGAGAGGGAGCTAGAGAAAGGGGGTGGGGGGAGATGTAAGTTGATGTTAAAGTATAAAGAAGCTACGAAAGTTGTAGATTTTTTTGGTACATTCTCCCATTTACACTTGTTCTATGAAAACTCAGACTTGACAAGTGTGAATTTTGATTCTGTGAGGTCTTCAGTCACGCACTTGTTTCATAAAATACTTTTGTCTGGCATTTCAAGTTGTTTTCCAAGCCTGACTCTGCCCTGGAGAGGACATGATGGCAAATGTTCATTCCCCTGCTGACCTGAAGGCAGCACTCAGGGTACCTTTGAAACCAGTTGGAATTTTGAGCAAATGGTTGACTTGGAAACCAATTTCAGGTTTGGGGTGTTTGGTGATCTTCTGTCATTTAGTTTTTTTTTTTTTTTGAAATGACCTAAAATACTACAGCCATGTTAGCAAAGAAGAACTGTAAGCTTACAGATCCTGAAACTTAAAACTATGCATTTTTAGTGTTTGGAGTTAAGTTGAAGAAAGAGGTCAGGTTTAAATGAAAAGCTTTCTTAACAAACACCATTATTGAGCTCCCTAGGGATGCTGAAACAATATCTGGTACTATTTAAAACTAAATACTGACATTTGGCTAAGACCTATTTGGAAGACAAACATCATTATTAAAGATAGCAAGGCAGAGCATCTTTTTGTAGTCAAAATGGAAATTCACACTGCTTATATTCTGCAACAGCTCTCTAGTTTTCCCTGAGGGGAAAGTGTACAACACATTTGCACTTTTCCACTCCATTTTTCTCCTTCTTGGGTTGAGGATCTACAGAGCTGAAGGTCAGATTAGTATTTTCAATTGGGAATATAAGTCCCATGGAAATGGCATAAGGAACTTGGATATTGTGCTTAACAAGAACTATATATTTGGTTATTCAGATATTCACAAGGCACTTCTCATTCATGCATGCATGATCTCCATTCATAGTTTTTGAATCTCAGTTCCCTAAAGATTTGGAAAATTTTTAATTGTTGAGAGTGTTAAAAGCAGCTTTTCCAATGTTAATGAAAGTAACTTCTTGAAAACCTCTGAGAATGGGAATTGGTTGCCTAGCGAAACAGCCATGTGATCACAGGGGTGGGACTTTCAGCCTCTTTCCTGGAAATCCAGAGATAGGACCAGAATGGATAGTGGGACTGAAGCTTAATTACTAGTGACCATTCAGCTAATTCATCATGCTTAAATATGTAAATTTTCATTAAGATTTTTCAAAATAAGGGCTTTGGAGAAGTTCAAGGTTGGCAAATCTGTGATTTAAAAAATAATATGTCTGGAAAGAACATGGAAATTTCGTGCCTCTCTCCCTCCTTCTGTACCCAAGCGTCTCTTCCATCTGTTACTGAGTATATCCTTTGTAATCCTGGCCATCTAGTGAGTAAACAGGTTTCCTGCATTTTATGAATCACTGTAGTAAATCGATTGAATATGAGGAGAGGCTCTGGAAACCTTGGGTTTATATCATTAGTTGGCCCAAAGCACAGGAAACAGTCTGCGTTTGCAACTGGTGTCTGAAGTGGAGGGCTATCCTGGAAGACTTGGCTCTTTTTTTATCTGTGGGATCAGATGCTATCTTTTAAGTAGAGAGAGTGCCAGATTAGAGCTCAGTTGAGTTAAATTCTCAGATTACCTGCTGTTTCTAAGTGTTAGTTGGTGTAGGGAAGTCTCCACATTCTCTTGTTGGAAACTGGGCTCAGAAAACCCAAGCAAATGCTATTTACTCACCCATTTTGAGGTGGAATTTGGGGATTTTTTTTGCATGGATACTATTGTATTAACAAAAATGATTGGTCCTCATTAGACCAGATTCTAGACTATTTGCAGAATGGCTAAAAATCTATTCAATTAGCTTAATCTACATGAATAATTAAGATGAGGTGTCTTCATAGTGTGAGAATTCTTGTAGGTGATTCCAGGTATCTTATTTAGGAATGTTAACACTTACATAGTAGATTATGACTTGTAAAGGCATCCAGTAAAATAAGAGTATCTAACGTTTAGATTTTTCCTTAATTCAACAGTCTCACTTTAAGAACGGAAGGAATATGTACCTGCAAATCTACTTAGCAAACTATATATGTGTAAATTTATTCAAATGTATTGTAGTAATAGACATTTTTTAATATCAGCCACATTAAAATTTTTGCAATGGAAAAGGATCAATTTTAATAATCCTCAATTCCACTTTCTGTGCTTGGCCATTTACACTTTGTACCATGCTGATTTTGTTGGCATCCGGATGTTTGGATGAGCATCAATTTTGCAGAGCTTAACCCTTCAAGATAAAAATTCTTTTTCTTCTCCCCTGTGTGGTTAAATGGGAAAATCTGCCAGAACTGATGAGCAGCCCATCAGCTAGACATGGTGAGTCACAAAAAGACTATAGAAAAGATTATAAACATCTACAGTGTGAGTTACAGGAACATTATCCATAAAGCATGTAATCCCATCCAAACCTTCCTACGACACAGTGTGCCAGAAATTTTTAGGATATTTCTATTTTCAACCCGTGATCCCATGTAATGCATAGTCTTGGCATTTCTTATCACTGCCAACCATGCATTTCTCATTTTTTAAAAATGTTTGTTCCAAATTTCAATCCTGTGCATCCTTTTTGCCTTAGACTAAATATCTATCATGCATTCTCATCATTTTAATTAAGCTCAGGCCATTGCAGGGCAAATGTTTGATTTTGACTCAAAGGTGCATGCAAATAACAAATTCTATGTGATTTAGAATGGAAATGTTTCCTGTAACCTTCTTTCAGCATGTGGAATAAAACGGCCTGCCAGATTTGGGATTGCACATCATTAGAGAAGAGACCTGCTGATTCAAAAATAGAAAAGGAAAACTAGGTCCACTTAAGACAGAAAGCATCATGCAGGTACAGATTCAAGATCATCAGCCTGAAGAAACAAAAGGCCAGACACGGAATAGAAATAGAAAGCATGAAATTTTAACCACTATCAAGTGAGCATAAAACCAATTGTATATATTTGAGAACTATTAGGCCCAAGGAAACTACATACATATATGTATATATAGGCTGACCAATATAAACTGCATTCTTACCCATTTAGCTCTTTTCTTTTCTTCTTCTTTCTTCTTCTTCTTCTTCTTCTTCTTCTTCTTCTTCTTCTTCTTCTTCTTCTTCTTCTTCTTCTTCTTCTTCTTCTTCTTCTTCTTCTTCTTTTGAGTTTGTTGGGATTTTTATGTTAATATTTTTATTTTAAGCTTCCTGGTTTACAGAGTTGCTAATAATACAGTTATCTCTGATATTCAATGTTCCAATACCAATTCCACCACCAGTATAACATTCCCTCCACCATTGCCACTATTTTACCAAACTTTCTGAAGCCTGCCCCTTGGCAGGTATAAATAATTTATTTAATATTGTTTTTACAACTAAATGATTATGGAATTATACAAAAAGTTATTAAAAGAAAATTTGTGAAAATTGTCATATCTTACAATGGAGTCATTATTTCATTGTCTGAAAGTTTACTGAGCTGTTTATTTCTAGTTGAGCACCCTTTGGTTGGTTTTGTTTGTTGGGCTCATGTGGCTTCTAAGACAATTTCACTTCTAATTTGGTGTATTCCTATTGGGAAGACTTTATTAAAGTTACTGAAGTTTTTCACTGACATGTAAGAGGCCAAATGATTTAGGACTTGGAGAATCTGTGGAGTTTGGACAATGAGCCAATATTGTTCATGGGTTAGTTCATGGGTGTGACTACAGGAACTATTGCAAGTACAGAGGCTTGGCAGGGGAAGCAGCTCACCTTAGCTCCAAAGATTTCCTAAAGATGCCACAAAACAGACATATCTGGAGTTTTGGGTAGTTAGGAATCTCTACATTTAGCACTCTCTTTTTATAGAACTTGAGCAAGAAAAATGCATTCTTTCTTCTGATTGATAAAATGGTGAAAAGTAAAAGAAAATCATGCCTCATATATTTTTTACAGTTTGTATGGCCTAGTAGATCCTTCAAAGAGGCAGTCCTATAATTGCTGAATTGTTTTCATGAATCAATATTTTATGAAAACATTGATAACTGGGACCTCTTACAAAGAATGTTAATAAAGATTGTCATTAAAACAGTCTTCTTAAAATCACTCTTTTGTGCTTTTTATTTTTCCTGGTCACAAAATTATAGCAATATTATTAAAACATGGAGTTTTTAGTGTGGAAAGTTACTACACAGATGAATTGGGAGGTATTCACTTATTAGAAATATTGTTCAAGCTAACTCCTTACATGATGCAAAGGCATTATCCATATCCCAGGTGGGGAGGTTCAGAAGATTTGTATGAATCTGAATTTATAACATAGGAAACCTATAAATAGTAGATTCATGACAGAGAGCAGGTCAATTTAGTGTTCAGTGAGATCAATTCAAAACTTAAGGAAATTGGAGGCTGAGGAATAGAACTTGCCCATGAGTTTGACTGAGTTTGCATATCTGAATGACCTAAATGAAATGTTCAATGTTACCACATTTTCAGAAATATAATCAGCTAACAATTTATAGCCAACTGATTGCAACTTTCACCTAGTGCAACAGTCAATTCAATTGAATATTTTATATTTTTCCTTATTGTCATTTATAATTAGCTTTGCTATTGATGCTCTCATTAGCTTTTCTCTATGAAGAAGCTAAGACTTAAAAGCATTTTTGTGATTTATTCAAGGACATCATCCAGTAAGAAGCAAACTCAGAATTTGAACTGAAATCTTCTTCACTATAGAATCAGGCTTTTAATTACCCTGATAAACACCTCCCTAGTAAAGAAACTCATTATTATTATTATTATTATTAGATAGCTGTAATGTATACATTAGGTTGAAATCTGTCTTCTTTGTCTCACTCTGTATTTTAGAGGTACAGAGAATTAGTCTATTAAATCTGGGATTTTATCACTCCAGATTTCCAATGTTTTTTGTTTGTTTTTGTTTTTGGGCCACACCCTGTGACGCTCAGGGGCTACTCCTGGCTATGTGCTCAGAAATTGCCCCTGGCTTGGGGACCACATGGGACACCGGAGGATTTAACCGCTGTGCATCCCAGGTCAGCGGTATACAAGGCAAATATTCTACCACTGGTTTCCAATGTTTTAACTCATCCAGGGACTCTATTGCATTCCAAGTGTAATGAAAATTAAGCATTTTGAAATTATTATTATAATTTTAAAATTTTTTAATAGATAAGAGTAAATTACATATGCTGTTAATATGCAATTCAGTTAGTTGAAAATGGATCTGTGAAATAATCACTACAATAATCAACATATTATATCAACATATTATAATAACATATCTATCATATTTAAACCTTCATTGCCCTTCCTTGGTCTACAATGCAAGTTTTAATTATTTTCAGATTTAATCATGTGTATAGGGTCAACAGCTCATGCTTCTTTGTTAGTAAGTAGTAGTTTGTTGTATGGATATGGTATAATTTATTTTTAAATTTTATATTTGTGGCAATGTGATCAAACTTAGGGAATCATGCATGCAAAGTATGAGATTCACTGCTAAGGCCTACTCTAGTCCTTGGTAAATTTTTAAAAATGAATTGAGCGGCTGGAGTGATAATACAGTAAGTAGGGATCTTTTTTGGGGGTGGGGCCACATCCGGTGACGCTCAGGGGTTACTCCTGGCTATGCGCTCAGAAGTCTCTCCTGGCTTGGGGGACCATATGGGAAACCAGGGGATGGAACCGCAGTCCGTCCTAGGCTAGCGCAGGCACCTTATCTCCAGCGCCACCCCCCAGCCCCCAGTAAGTAGGGATCTTACCTTACACACAACCTTCATGGTTTGATCCCAATACCACATATGGTCCTCTCCTGAATCCCTTTAAGAGTGATTCCTGAGTACTGAAATGCTGAATGTGACACAAAAACAGATACATTGATCTGTTTCTAGTTTTTGCTGCAGATGAATAAAATTTTAAGAACATTAATGTTTGGACCCCAGGATAAACATAATGTTTTTATGTTTCTGATAAAACTTAGATGTAAAATTATTGGATGATCTGATATATATAAAAGATCGGCCATATAGAGTCAGAATTGTAGCATAGCTAGGACATTTGTCTTACACATGGATGACCTGGATTGGATTTCCAGCACTTCATTGCCTCCTGAGCCCACCAGGAGTGATCCCTGAGTGAAGCCAGAGTAATCCCTGAGCATTGCCAGGTGTGGTCCAAAAACAAAATAAACAAAAAATTGCCTGTTTATCTTCCAAAGCAGTATTTAACATTTGGCTTCCTAACTAAATGTCTGAGAATTCAAATTTCTCCACATCCTTGCCAATATTTCATATAACCTCTAGTTTATAAGCATCTAGATATATCACATTGTAGTTTTAGTTTGTTTCTATTCTTATGAAATTATAACAAATATTTTTCTGTGTGCTTATTTGCTTTAAATGTTTTGCTATCTATTGGAATCTTTTGCCAATGAAACATCGGTTTATTTTCTTTGTTATTGAGATTTAAAGAGATTAAACAAATATATATTTTAGGCACAGGTCTCATTAGATATATTTCATACAAATACTAGATATATTTTATACAAATATTTCTTCCAAGATCTGTTTTTTTTCATTCTTTTAATAGTGTAATTAAAGGGTAGATATGTTAAATTTTACTGAAGTCCAATTTATTAATTTTTACCCTCTGTATCTTGATTTTGGTGTTATAGTAGAGAAATTATTTCAAAATCAGTGTCAGAGTCTTTTAAAGATCAGTGTTTTTCTCTTTTCTTTATAAGGTGAGGGGTCATACCCAGTGGAGCTCAAGCCTTATACCAGCTCTGTTCTTAGGAATCATTCTTGGCAATTTTCTTGGGACAGATGACCCATGGTGTACTTGGTAAGCAGAATAAAATGCAGTGTAAAAAACTTCTAAATATTTGAAAAATTGTGTGTTTTTTTAATATTTTCTTTTGTCCTTGTACTACTTGTCTCCATATATATAGCCCTACTTTCCTCAACTCTCTTTTCTATTACATAATTCTTGAGCCTCTCATCATTTTGATTTCCCATTGTGGAATCTTCCTGATTTATCTTCTTTTTGTAAAAATATTGCTCTGTGAATGATACTTCATTCCAGGTATGAGTTACACACCAAAATGTAAGCTACATTGCTCTCTGGATCTAAACATCATAATCTGAGACCCATTACCACATCAGCCTTCTCCAAATCCAGCTCTGCCAAGGAACTAACCCTGACAGGGTTAAATGATACTATTTTTATAACATCTCATTCAGAAACTCAAGGAGTCTTGTCATTATTTGAATATCTTTTGTTACACAATCTAGATTGAGTCCAAGTAAAAATTACACTCCTTATTATTTATAAGTCACTGTTTCTCCTTCCTAAAATAAAGCAGATATTTGATTTTAGTGGTAATACCTTAATGAATGAATAATAATTACATTTTATTGGGAGCAATAATGAATAATATTACATTATCTAGAGAACCTTTATGAGGCCTATATGGGAGCAATAATGAATTATATTACATTATTTAATAATGAGGCCTAGTTAACCATAGCAGTTTTATTCTGTCTGTTGAAAAAGTGATATTAAATCCTTCTAATACAAAGTATTTATAAGAGATTAGCATCAAGCATTTGTCTCAATAATATTTAGTGTCTGGATATCTAAATCTTCACTCTTCCAAATTTTTCTTGGCAAAATATGCTTACAAATGATTCTCGAAGCTCAGCAGGGTGGATGGTAAGTAAGGTCCTATATCAACACATTCCACTATTACTCATAATTTTTATTTACTTTTATTCCTCTATTAAGCTAGAAACTCAGCAGGTAGTCCTTGAAATAAGTAATCTGCATGCACTTTCCCTTATACACACCCATGCATACACATACACAAATGAACATAAATACTAACCATAGAGAAAGGGACCTGTTTGCTTATCGCTTTAATCTGATATGTCTCCATGTATCCTCTTGTATTTCCTTTAGGAGAAAGCAGAATAGATTCTAGTCAGGGATGAATGTCTTATAAAGACCTCTTGGGTGACATCAAGGGTTTTGTTTGGAGTAGATACATTTCTATGTACAATAAAACCTTTTTGATGTGGAATCACAATAACACATATTTTAATTTACTGCAATGGAGAATGTAGAGAAGGGTTAGTAGTTGGCTAGTTGTATGATCATGTCTCTACAATCCCTTCAAATACACTTAATAGACATATGGCAATTCAAATGAACAACTGCTTTCATAACTTGGTCAATTGGGTCTTTTCCAGGAAACAGAGAAATTGAGTCCACCCTGACTGACATTTTCTGGTGAAGTAAGATCCCAGTAGGAAAGATTACATTTTGCTGTACTGCACTCCTCTATTAGGTTATGTCATTCTGTACTAACAGTGTTTATCTCTAATTTTTTGTGGCATTTGGTAAAATGTCTAGAATCCACCTCAGCCTATAGAGCAACAATTTATTTGTTCATACATAAGTGCTCCTACTTTATTTTTGTTGTTGTTGTTGTTGTTGTGTTAGATTTTGGTATTTTTTATTTTGTTTTGCTTTGGGGCCATACCTGGCAGTGCTTAAGGCTGACTCCCGGGTCTGAGTTTAAGGATCACTGCTGATAGGCTCAGAGGATTATAAGGGATACCAGAGATTGAACCCAGATCGGCCCCATGCAAGGCAAGCACCTTACCCACTGTAGTATTGCTCTAGCCCTCCCACTTTACTTTCCATATTCTCCTTCACACTAGCCATTGAATTAAACTTAATCAAATTAAGTCAAAAAAGTTTTTGTCAGCTAGTTTTGAGTCAGACTTTCAATTTTTCTCTAACTGTAAGCTTAGTGGACAATTTGACCATTTTGTGCAAGGACTTGGGGATGTCCTGAGAGTATGACACCTTGGAGATAGGATCACAGGAGACTCTGCAATAGTACTCAGAGAAGCATGTGGATCTAGAAGCACTAGGGATCTTCCATATGCAAGGCATATACCTTAACCCACCTATTATCACTTAGGACCTTTGTTTTGATCTATTTTATTTTATTTTTATATTTTTAAAGTAATTTTTATTGTGACCAACATGAATTACAAATCTTTCACAGTAATATTTAAAGTACATTATGACATGAAACCAGGGGTATTCTCACCACCAGTGTTGTCTTCCCTCCAACTCTGTTCCCAGCATCCCCTTCCTTTGCCCCTCGAACTGCTAGTATAACTGGCTCCTTCTGTGAATAGCTTGTTGTAGACTGGGTATCGATTCTGCTGTCATTGACTTTGGGTTTAGTGTTGAAGTTTAAGATCCTGAGATCAACAAGAAAGACCCTCGCCTAGGCTTTAGCCTAGGATTTGTACAACAACCAATGTCTCTGACAGCTGTGACTGAGCAGAACTTCTGGAAACACAATGAAAGGTGCAAAAACCAAGATCTATTTTATTTTTAAGAACCACACCTTACATTCCTTTAAAATGTGATGGAGGTAAAAAAGCTGCAAAATGCAAGTATTTCCTGCCAATTGTAATATTTCCATACTCCCTCCTATGATAAGCATGAAGACAGTGAATTGCAAATGGTCCTGTACACTCATTAACTTTATCTGGGCATCTCAAGAATAAAAGTTCTTTATGTAGTTAGGAGACTTATAGACCAAAGCAGAGGGGGTGATGTTTGTTGACTATAATCTAACTGGTACTAGGTGTCCTAAACTCATTAAAGTTTGCTTACATGTGCCATATTGTTACCTTCCATCTGATTTCTGATTTCCACAGACCTTGAAATATCTGCATATAACCACTTTATTTGAGCTACACTTAGGATTCTCTTGTTTCTCTAAATGCATTTTCTTTCAAGCCAGCCTTTTCTAAGAAGAAAATGTTCCACTTTTCCACTTTAGGGAATTTTCCAGAATTAATGGAACAAGATTGGATTAATTCAAGAAGGAACTTCTTACTCCTTTTCCCTCCTGAGCTCTCTATTAACTTTCTACAGTCTTTGCTAAACACATGCAGGATTCCTTGCTCCACATTATTTCTCATTCTTCTACCCACTATAGAGAAGTAGGAGAATGCTGTAGGTCTGGGGATGAAATTTCTGTCTAGCAACAAAAGCCCTAAATTAAATAGGGAAGTGATATAAACAAATGACAAATGGTAACTTTCATGAACTTCAAGCAATCACAACTACATTAAATCAGTGACCCAACAAGTCTGGTATTTTGTTATCATATAGGATTCGGCTCAATATCAACACTCTAAAGGAAAAACATGTGTGAGAGAAACAATTCAGTTTCTGTAAAATATTGGGTGGAAGGCTAAGCAAGCAGCTGGTAATTCAGGAGAGAGGTAGAGAGAATATAACTCAATTCCTTCTTATTCCTCTCTTTGCAAAAGGAAGAGCAAATGCAGAACTGTCCTCATCACATTGGCCTCCACCACTTCCTCCATTCAATTAGAGTGTTAGAGAAAGTCCCTACTGACACTCGACTGACTATTATAAAGGATGTGAAAATGATTGATTTTGTTTTAAAATCAAATACTGTATTTGAAAAAAATAATATATCTGAATAAAGCAAGAGATAAAAACATATAATATGAGAAAGGGGGTTAGGTTAAGGAACCTGTGGTAGAAAGGAAGAGTTTTAAGAATCCAGAAGAAAACACTGAATTCAGAGGGAAGGAGGCAGTGAAGATGAGCCTTGAGTCCAGAGCATTAATTAGTCTTATGGAACTGGAAGGAGCCATGGGGAAAAGGATGAGAAAGGATGCTTGAACCAGTTGATGGGCTGATAAATCATTGTGCATTTAAAAATGTGATATGCTTCTATGACTTGCATGTAGTATACAGAGAGGTATCAAAAAACTGTAGGTTAGTTTTGGATATGAGAGCCTTTGCATGGTATGTCAATGAATTACATTTTTTTACTTGATTAAGAGATGTAAATTTACTAAGCACTTACTTCGTAACGATTGACATTATGACTTCGGTGAATAAGAACTGCAGTCCCTTTATACGTGCTGTTCATACATTAGTATGATGATAGATTATTAAAAAAAATAGACAACTGAAAGCTATAACTTTTGGGAAGTAAATAAATAAAATAAAAGTAAATAGAAAAGATGAAATGAGACACTCAGAATGGAATGGCCAAGGTTAGGGCCAGAGTATAAGTCTGAGACCAAGCATGATGATAATTTTACAGATGAGGGAGGTTGGAAGTTCCATGCAAAAAAAGTAGAAAAAGAATAAAAAATTCAAGAGAAGAACATGCTAGGAATGGTTGAGGAACAGATGAGCACAGAGCATAGATCTTAGAACATGAGGTGACAGTGGTAAATGTGCTCTGTTTTATATATGTATATATATATACATATATAATTAATTAAAACACACCATTATTAAAATTTAATAATTTATGACTATACGATGATAAATTATTTTACTTATCTATGATTATATATGATATATGAAATATTATAATTATATAAGTGCAATAGATAATGTTTATTATGTTAATAGACAAGATATCTAAAGTCAATAAAATTTAAAGTTAATTCATTTTGTAGTTCCTTTTTCTGTCTATATATCACACTTTGCTCTCTCCAGAAATTGAGTCTTGTGTTTTAAAATGCCCTTAGCCGGGCCAGAGAGATAGCACAGTTGGTAGGGTGTTTGCCTTGCATGTGGTGACCCAGGATGAACAGTGGTTTGATTAGATTCCAGGCATCCTATATAGTCTCCTGAGCCTGCCAGGAGCTATTTCTGAGAGCAGAGCCAGGAGTAACCCCTGAGCACTGCCTGGTGTGACCCAAAAACCAAAAATAAAATGCCCTTAGAGAATAGATACTTGTTAAAATTAGCCCACATCTCCTGAGATGTGCTACAGAGGTGAAACCTATTCATTGAGTCTGACAGGCCAGTTTTGAGGTAGGGCTCTGCTCTCAGTATAGTGAGAGGTAAGTGTGGGGCTCAAGCAAGTAGTGTGTGTTGGCTCATGTTTTCTTCTGTAATGAATTCAGTAGTAGTTTGAGCATAAGAACAGGATTCTAAGAAAAGGCTTCAGAATTCCACGTGAAGTATATATTCCCTGATTTGGACCAAGAGGGTACTGAGGGATAAAGAGAAGGTGACCATGACTGCATATACATGTTTTCACAGGGGTCATCTGGGGAAGTTTTCTGTTGGAGTTCGTGATGTTTGGGTCCAGTGGTGCTTGGTGGCCACTTGGTCCACTTAGAGAGAAGCTTAGGTAACTGATCACTGCTAGAGACTAAACTCAATACCTGACACATGCCAGTCATACACTCTAAGACTTGTACCACTTCTCTGACTCAAGGGAATTTGTTTTATATGATAGATTATTAAATTTGAATTGCCTTTCCATTACCCAAGTAGGGATACCAAAAGGATGGCTATCATGAGAGTTGTAATTTTTACATAAGGGCAAAGATCTGGTTGTGAATAATAAATTAAGGCATGTACTTAGCCTACGAGTGTATATAATATGGGCTTGATTTCTCTTGTAAAAAGCTATGTGTGTGTTTTACCAATAATAGTAAAAGCTCCACAAATATTAAAATCTCTATAAAAAATTGCTCAGTCATCAGACCAAATTTCCTCCATAATCAGGTGGAGAATGGAGCTCAGTATTAGAGCACATGCCTGATATGTGTGCGATTCTAGGTTTATTACACACAAGAAGAAACAAAACAAAGCAAAAAATACCAGGAAGATAGTACCAGGCTGATGGCACAGGCCTTGCTTGGGTGTGATTCATGATCCATCCCCAAGTCTATAATGTCTGTTTTTTAGCATTGCCCTGCATAACCTTGGAAGTTCCTAGGCACTATCAGGATGGATCCTGGTAGTCTCCAACCCTGAAGGCCTAAGCAGTACCTAGTTCTTAGACCTAGATATTGAACTCCCAGCTAGGTTAATTGAGTATCACTGAGTGGCCCATAGGACTCCTGAAAGCCACTTGGGAATTCCCCTAACAAATAAAATCCAACACAATTATTTAAGTAATAAAAGCACTAACAAAAATGAATGCATGGACTCACTTGCAGAGCAGACCTTGTGTACTTACAAACGACTATTTCATGCTAAGAATTTACATTGTTAATGTAATTTACATTATATTATAATACATTATTACAAGGAACTACAAAATGACTACTGAAGAAAATTTACTTATGAGCTATTTTGATCTTGTTAGGGAACAGGAAGACTACTATAAACAAGCAAGCCTAATCCATAGATACTATTTAAAAAATTAAAAACTGATATTTCTACTTGGGAGAGTTTCTTTAAAGCCATGAATGTCCAGAGACGCTTCACCTCTGATAATAATGACACCAACAATAATAAACCCTCTCAATAGAAATTTATTAGATCTTCCATCTCCATGAGAAATCTTTCAAAGGATTCTTTATTCAGCTGGGATGCTCTCTTGCATGATGTGCAAATGAGGAGGAAATAAAGCCTGAGAATGTGGTCTGGGAGACCGAGACTGAATAAGCAGACCAAAAAATATTGAACCGAAAAGTAATGCATGAACTAAAGTACATCTGGTGAGTATGCATGCCATTGCTCTATGCTAGAAACTATTACAAACCATTTGGAATGATCAAAAAAATTGCTGCCCAGGTGCAGCAGTTTATATTTTGAAAATGAAATAAATCTAGTGGATACTGTGGACGAAGAACTTGCAAAATCTTATTAGAAAAATAAATCTGTTTTGAGTTAGAAGAGTGAAAAAATCCTAACAAATTACGGGAGAAGAAGTGTTGCAAAACTCAATACATTCATGTTTATTCAATAATCACACACATGTTCCATTAAGAAATGCAGAAAAAAGTGCAATAAATATTGACTTTCACAGCAAAATGTAGAAGTAGATGTGCAAAGAATAATGAAGCCTTTTCATGACAGTTTGAGAAAAATAGGAACTTTGAGCTACTTAACACAGGTTGAAAAATCAAAACAGTCGAATTAGTTGTACAGTAATTACTCATTTGACTTATTTTTTTGTATGGAGGAAAAATAGTGTAGTTGACTCTTTCTTAAATGTAGGATATGAAAGGGCAAGACCTGGACTTGGAGCTTTTCATTTGGGAGGGAGGGAAATTGCAGGCCATCTCCCCTCTCTTATTGTTTCCCTGAAGCTCCCTAGAGTAGAAAAAAAGCCCTCAAACACAGTGTTAGGAGATTTGGGAGTTCTGGGACTTCAGTGGAAATCACAGTGTTCTAAGTACCTCATAAAATTCCTTAGCATTACTTTTATATAGAAATGATCATGTGAACATGAATTTAAGAACAAATTGGGTTGGGGAGTTGGTTTGTTGAAGGAATGTTTTAGAAACTCTCTTGTTCTGCAGATCAGAGTAGAATTTAGAATGCTCTTTTGAGAGAAAGAGGGGACATAATTAAGAAATTCAGATCTTGAAATGTTCTTGGCTTGCAACTTCTCCATTCCACATGATTCCAAGAAAATAGTCAGGAATACATGTATGTACAAACTTTCATGCAAAAAAAATTGACAGCATCATTTGTAATAGTGAAAACTTGGAACTGAACTAACCTGCAAGGGTAACAGTGCTTCATAAATTAAATTATGATTCATGGTGGATGACTGTGAAATCGAAGCTACCATGTTGTGAAGAAAATGTATTTACTTGCAAAACTATTCACAATGTAATGCTAAATGCAAAGTCCAAAAAATATATACAGTGAGTATAGTTGAGCTCTGCTTTTAGGTTATCCATATTATATGTAATTTGTTGAGAAAAGACTGGGAAGATATATAACTATTTAATGAATAGAACACTTATTTCTGGATGTGGGATTATGCCTGATAAAAATATTCCCATCTTTGTGCTTTTGCGTGTTTTCAAAGGTTCTATCCTAGTAATTTCTTTTTGACTTAGAAAAAAAAACCCTCAATTATTACTTAGGAGAAAGGCAACAGAAAGGTAAAGAAAGAGTTTGTGTACCGGTAATTAGTTATTGGAAAGAGGCAGAGCATGAAATCTTGGTTGTATTCTTGAGTTGATGGGTTGATATCAGCCCTGGTTTCAAAGTCTCTACCTGGCCAACAATAATTCAGGTTCTTCACATGGGGAAGATCTGGGTCAGCAACTCTAAAATGTGAAACTCTGGTTGGACCAGAAAGAATTCCCATTAGTTCAACTGGAAAGAGCTCATCTCTGGAAGGACCCAATCTGCTGTGTGATTCCTGATGGGACAACTGAACTGCAGGCTCCACCTCCAGAAACTCGCTTAACCCCTGCCCCCCTGCAGTGCAGAGCTTTCACTGGCCCCCCACTGATTTCTCAAGAGTTCCCAGGGTTATCATCAGCTTGGTGGGGCATAACGTAATAAGAGAAATGGGCTCTTGGTTTCTCAGCTCCACGTGCAAATACGGACACAATCACTTGCCCTCCACATCATAAGATCATATAATGATGCTTGGTAAATTGCCGTGAGATCCACAGGCACGTCTGCAATTCCATTACCCGTCTTTAATCGGTATTTCTATTCACTCATGTAAGAACCATTGAAAACCATTGATCCTAAACTTTATATAGTCATCAGGAAGTGAGTTTGAGAAAGTTTAGGCGCCAAGATCTTAGGATAAAAAACTGAAACAGCATTAGGTATAGAAACCCAATACAAATCAAGGTTAATATGAGAAGAAAGGATTATCATTGCAGAAATCAATCTTCTTAGAAATAAGGTCTATATCTCCCCCCCCCCAAACAAAACAAAACAAAACAAAACAAAAAAGGTCGAATGACAATGCAAACAAATAGAAATGAATGGAAATATCTGCTGCTGATTGTTCCATTGTTTTACTTCTTCATTTGTATGAGAGCTTATTGTCTTATCAGGAATAGCTTGAAAGGTTTCTGATCAAGACTTCATAATACAGTGGGAGCAGTTTGGAGACTTAGCAATAGCGCTAAAATGAATTTATTTCTTTTTATTTTCTATTCATTGGCTTGGGTATCATTCCTGGCCCTGTTTAGGGGACCATATACTGTGCCAGGGATCAAACTATGACTGACAGTATACAAGGCTAGAGCATTAAACTCTGTTATCTTTTCAGCCCTCTTTTTTCTGTTCTTTTCTTTAGTCTCTTCTCATTCTATGGTTGGGGGATGACATGGTACTGGAGATAAAATAGGATCCCATGTGCAAAGTGGTATTTCAGCTCTTTCGGTCAACTCCCGATTTCCAAGAGGAATTTTTTCTGCTGTCCGCCCCTAATGTCATGTCCATTTTTATGTAAAGGTAGTCTGCACTGTGGATTTCATAGTTTCTACCTAATTCAGTGAAAGATCTGTAGTCAGTCATTTATGGCATGTATATATATATGACATATACATATGATATATGGTGTATATCTGTATATACATGCCAGATTTCCCTATAAAATTTTTTTGTTTTTTTTTTGGGGGGGGCATACCCAATTTGACGCTCAGGGGTTACTTTTGGCTATGCACTCAAAAATTGTCCCTGGCTTGCAGGGACCATATGGGATGCTGGGGGACCGAACCAAGGTCCATCCTAGGCTAGCACTTGCAAGGCAGACGTCTTACCTCTAGTGCCACCTGTCCCACCCATTCCTTATGAAATTTTAGTGGCCAACACTCTGATGCGGTTTTTAAGAATTAATTTCTTTATTGCCTCTAGTGCCACCTGTCCCACCCATTCCTTATGAAATTTTAGTGGTCAGCTGTCTGATATATTTTTTTTAAATTAATTTCTTTATTTGAGCACTGTGGTTACAAGTATATTCATTGTTGGGTTTCAGTCATTGAATGTATACTACTCTTTACTAGTGTAACTTTCCCACCATTGATGTTCCACATTTTCCTCCTTCCCCGCCCCCTGCCTATCTTCTGGAATTCTATTTCTCTTTATTTCTTTAATAAAAATATTTAAGCACCATTATTACAAGCATGATTGTAGTTGGGTTTCAGTCACAAACAGAACACCCCCTTCACCAGTGCAACTTTTCACCACCAATGCTTTCCTCCCATCTTCCCAGTTCCTGCCTGTATTCAAGACAGACATTCTATTCTCTCACTCATCTAGCGTGTCATGATAGTTGTTAGTGTATTTCCTTAACTGCACTCACCAGTCTTTGTGGTGAACTTCATATTGTGAGTGGTCCTTCTGGCTCTCATCTCTATTGTCTCTGGGCATTGTTATAATAATGTCCTTCTTTTTCTTAAAACCCTTATATAAGTGAGATAGTTCTTTGTCTATCTCTCTCCCTCTGACTTATTTCATTCAGCATAAAAGATTCCAGTACATTCACGTATAGGAGAATTTCATGACTTTATCTCTCCTGATGGCTGTATAATATTCCACTGTGTATATGTACCACAGCTTCTTTAGTCTTTTATCTGTTGAAGGGCATCTTGGTTGGTTCCAGGGTCTGGCTATTGAAAACAGCGCAACAAAGAATATATGTGTGAGGAAGGAATTTTTAATTGTATTTTGTGTTCCTAGGGTCTATTCCTAGGAGTGATATAGCTGGATCATATGGAAGCTCAATTTCCAGTTTCTGAGGAATTTCCATATTATTTGCCATAAAGGCTGTACTAGGCAGAGTTCCCACCAGCAATGAATAGGAGTTCCTTTCTCTCCACATCCCTACCAGCACTAATGGTTCTTGTTCTTTTGATGTGTGCCAGTCTCTGTGGCATGAGATGGGACCTCATAGTTGTTTTGATTTGCATCTCCCTGATGGTTAATGATGTGGAGCATTTTTATGTGTCTTTTGACCATTTGTATTTCTTCTTTGACAAAGTGTTTATTCATTTTTTTCTCCCCATTTTTGATGGGGTTAGATGTTTTTTGTTGTTAAGTTCTATCAGTACCTTGTATGTTTTGTATATTAGCCCCTTATCTGATGGGCATTGGGTGAATAGTTTCTCCCATTCTCTGGGTGACTTTTATATCCTAGGCAATATTTCCTTAATATAGTTCTATCTGTTTATCTCTGCTTTGTCTAGTTTGGAGAGTGTTGTTTCCTATTTGAAGATGCCTTTAGTCTCAATGTCATGGAGTATTTTACCTACCTGTTGTTCTATATACCTTATGGTTTCAGGCCTGATATCAAGGTCTTTAATCATTTGGATTTGACCTTCATGCATGGTGTTAGATGGGGTCCGAGTTCTGTTTTATGCAAGTGACTAACCAGTTGTGCCAGCACCACTTGTTGAAGAGGCTTTCCTTGCTCCAATTTGCTTTTATTTTCCCTTTATCCAAGATTAGTTAATTGTATGTCTGAGGAACATTCTCTGAATACTCAAGACTATTCCATTGATCTGAGGATCAACATATATATATATACGTATATATATATAAAATATGGATTGCATCAGCATTGTAGGTGGGTGGTATGCTACATTGTAAAGTATGCTTTTTCTTTATTTTGTTGCATTGTATTTTAGGTATTATCAATCAATGAAATAATTATGAGTATAGAAATTAAGATAAGAACCATCAAATTCAGAAAAGGAGAGATTTGTATTCATAGGGAGAAGTGAATTTTGCACTGGCTTTAATGGGATCTTCTTGGAATGAAGTCAGCCTGACTGACTTTCTTTAAAGGATGTCCAGTGTGATCAGAGATACCTGACCTTTAGGTATATTGGTGTGTTCTACACGCAAATCATAGAGAGAAAATAAAATGAAACTGTCAGGAAAAAGTGTTGAGCATAGGGTTTCAGTTGGGGAGAGAGAATATAGGATGTTAGGAGTTCACAATTACTGTGCTAAAACCCAGAGGTTTACTCACCGTTTGCAGTAAATGATATTGGCACCTGCCAATGCAAAGTATTGTTTCTGCCAAGTTGTGGAACAACTGACATGTGATATTACATGTTTATTGGGAGAAGCAAGATGTCCTGGACGATAATGGGGTAAGAAGAAAAGTAGACAATAATTTCTGAGGTGAAACTCATCTCAAAAATTTGCCTGGGAGATAGCATGGAGGTAAGGCATTTGCCTTTCAAGCAAAAGGTCATCGGTTCGAATCCCGGTGCCCCATATGGTCCCCCGTGCCTTGCTGGAGCAATTTCTGAGCATGGAGCCAGGAGTAACCCCTGAGCACTGCCAGGTGTGACCCAAAAACCAAAAAAAAAAAAAAAAGAAAAAGAAGATAATAGAAGAATGCAAAATTGAGCCCTAACTCAATTGAAACCTATCCACTTTATTGTCTAATGACAAATAACTTGGTTTGACTTGTTTGTCTTCTCATTTTGAAAATGGGGATCATAAAGGGAAATCACCCTATTTTCAGAACTGGAGTGGAAATTAAATAAGAGCTTATGTGTGAAAGCTGCTATTTTTATATGTCTTTAGAATATTCCTGAGAAGGCTCAATAAGAAATCCATAGAAGTGGAAGCATTTGACTAGACAGTGGTCGGCAACCTGCGACTCACGAGTCACATGTGGCTCTTTACACTTTTAATTTGGCTCTGGCGGCCACTCCAGGAGTCAGGACTCTGCTCCTAGCCTCTGTTAGTGAGTGCCCTCTGTGGCTCTCAAAATAAATTTCAATCATGACTTTGGCAAGATTTGGCTCAGTTGAAAAAAAAAGGTTGCCGACCATTGGCTAGGAGAAATAAGAAAATATTTTTTTAAAAATTATTTTATTTAAACACTGTGGTTTACATAGTTGCTTATAATGCCTTTGTTTCTGTCATTCCCACCACCAGTGTAAAATTACCTCCACTATTGTTCCCAGATTCCCACTCACCCCTAAGTCTCTTTTCTTGGAAAACACAAAATATTTTACTTTATGCTGATGTTTACAGCTAAGTGGTAATGAAATTATTGAAAACAACAGCAGAAGGAAATCTTTTGAAAATTTTATGTCTCACATTGGAGTCATTAAATCTGAGATTTACTAAATGGTTGGTCATTCTGATACTGTTTTTGTTTGTTAGCCTTGGATGACAATACTGGGGTCTCAGTATTGAAAATTTTGGAGGTGTTCAGCCATGAGGGTCAGGAATTTTAATTTCTGCAATTGACATGGCAGCATGTGGGGTGTGGCTTTGACTGCTAGGGCTTCTGGAAGCACAGAAGGCTAAAAGGTGTGAGCAATCTGCCTACACTCACTCTCACAGAACCCTGAAGATCTCAGCCCAAATACTCTTAAACCTAGAGTTTTGATCAGTTAGGTATCTCTGAAAAGAGTAGTGGTAAAGTGAAGTTGGGTCGTATGTGTGGTGGTGATTCTGGTTGGTGGATGCAACTGCAGAAGATTAGGTAGAGCAGGGTCTTGGCCTATGCTTTCTCCTGAGAATGCCTCATTTTTCAGCTGTGAGTCTGGTGTACCCATGGTTTTCCTTTTTTTCCTTTTTCTTTCTTTTTTATCTTGGTTTTTGGTTTTGGGGACACACCCGGTGATGCTGAGGGGTTACTCATGGCTATACGCTCAGAAATCGCTCCTAGCTTAGGGGACCATATGGGATGCCGGGGATCGAACCCAGGTCCATCTTGGGTCAGCAGTGTGCAAGGCTACCCTAACAGCTGTGCTATCTCTCTGCCCCTGCCCCATAGCTTGGTTTCTATTTCTTTTGAGAACAAAATGAACCTATGGGAGCTGGTCAATGAGCAGTCATGATTGTGGCTGTGGGGGTATGGCTGTGGGGTATGACTGTGGTTGCCAGGCCTTTCAGAAATACAGAAGGGCTAAGAGTGGTGCTCACACAGAAGTGAGAAACTGGGGTGGGAAAAAATATGACAAAAGGGGAAAGGGCAAATTTTGTACTTTCAACTGGATAACCTCTGGGTAACTAACTAACTTTGCAGTTTATTACCAATTTAAAATAAATTATCATATAAATTTAAACAAATAAAGAATATTAAAATAAAACAATGTTAAAATGTTGAAGAAAAAGAACTACATAGAAACAGTTATTATCTAGATTATTGGTCACAAGCAACAAGAGTTGAATTTCTGTATTTAGAAATAAATTTTTTTGGGGGGGCTTTTGGGCCACACCCAGTGACGCTCAGGGGTTACTCCTGGCTATGCACTCAGAAGTTGCTCCTGGCTTGGGGGACCATATGGAAAACCAGGGGAATCGAACCGCCTAGCTAGTGCAGGCAAGGCAGGCACCTTACCTCCAGCGCCACCGCCCAGCCCCCTAGAAATAAATTTATATTGGAACACATGTTATCATACTTTGCTTCTGAGAAACTACAAAGTACAGAATTGCAGAGTTGCAATAGAGACCATTCCTAAATAGTCAGTCCTTCACATACAGTTTGTTAAAAGCTGTCAAGATGTAATAAGATGTTTTGTAGTGTGACGATATCTTGTTCTCCTTTTGAAAAAGAGAAAATGTGTATTTTAATGTCCATTTTATTTTTTTCTTACCAATTAAAGATCAACTTCAAATAAAACCATTTTACTTTTTTATTTTATTTTATTTTGTTTGTTTTTTGGGGCCACACCTGGCGGTGCTCAGGGGTTACTCCTGGCTGTCTGCTCAGAAATAGCTGCTGGCAGGTATGGGGGACCATATGGGACATCGGGATTCAAACCGACCACCTTAGGTCCTGGATCGGCTGCTTGCAAGGCAAAACACCGCTGTGCTATCTCTCTGGGTCCAAATAAAACCATTTTCCAAGACATTCTTAGTTCATGTCTTAAGTAAGTCTTTGACCTTGCCAAACATTGTTGATTTGATTTGCTATTTTTCTAATGTATTTAGGAACTGTAATAATTTCATCATGTCCAGTGTATAATCAAAATTATTTATTAAATTATATATAATCTTTTAGGGCATTATTTAAGAAAAATCATAGATTTTTTTAAAAGAATTACTACTCCACTATGAATCAAAAATCTAGGCTTATTTTCAGAAAATATTTCTTATTATTTTGATAAGATGTGTGACTCTCTGTGTGGTCATTAAATCATACCAAAGTTTTTCTACTTATGTATGTGAATTATAGTAACTATTTGTACCTTTTCTATGGGGATGTTGTGAAGACAGGGTGTCTTTATTACTTATCCATTTGTACCTAGAGTACCCCTTATCATTAAACATTCTTGACCATTCAAAACTTATTCTCAAAATGGTAACAGACAAAGTAACTATTCTGCTTTATTTTTATTAAAAATGTGAAAATAGGGAAGAAATGTTTATATACAAGTACCATTATTTATGTCATTGAACCTTTACTATGCTCCTTGCAGGATTTCTATAGTAGTTGCATTTGACAGTGTCTTAGAGGCTGGAAATTCAAGTTCATGTGCCTTTTTGACCATGTGAGAGCTGCAAATGTCTCACTGAGATGCAAATAAGTTTCCTTTTCTCTGTGTGTTCACAGGGGATAGCTGGGATCTAAAGAGAACACTTCAGAGTTTCTTTTTACAAGGTCTTATCTCATCACGAGGGTCCTACCCTCTTGATCTCACCCAATACTAACTATCTCTCAAAAGTTCATCTCTGTATTAAATCACATTGAAACCAGAGCTTCCACATCAATTGCTGCTGTGGGGGCTTTCACAGTTGAGATCACAGGTAGAGCATATTGGCATTAGCACAGGTGTGGATGTAGAAGGATGTCATTCTCTACGCTCTCCTGTGATGATCCATTTTCCATCCCTGTTTGGACAGCAGCCCTCTTTCAGGTGGGGAGTCCTTTCCTTACTCATCATCAGGAGGAATTGCTGCTGAATGATGTGAGTTGTGCTTAAGCTAAAAAAATCCCTTTAGTTCAAAGTTCTGGTTCTTCATATACAACAATTTATCATTAAGTTTTGTTAACTCTGAGAAGGTGACTATTTAATGGGGGTATGGCAGTCTGTGGAAAATCAAGAGGTATCTATGTTCTGTGGAAAGACAGATGCTAAGATATAATTAGCATGTACACCACTCAACCACAGTGTGCAGTGAGCCAAATGGTTGAAAGAGGAAGAGGCAGGAGTGGTTATGTCACAAAGGTAATTCCTGGGTCTTAAAGTAATACGACTGGAGGTTTTCCAGAGTTTGCCAGTCTTTATTTTCCCTTCTTTCCTAGACCAAATTTGTCAACATCAGCATTGTAATTAGTTTATTTTTATCCCATGACCTACAAATTGGAGATATTTTCTCTTGCTTTATAACTTGGGAATTGGGGAGAATGTCATATTTGTAATAGTCATCATGATTATTATCATCAGCAATATATTTAACCTTAGCCAGTTACAGACAGAAGATCTGGTAATCCTACATAAATATAGGCAAAGTATTATAGTTAACCTACTCTCTTTTCTCTTTCCTTTCTCTTTTTCTCCCATTAAATAAAATAACTAAAAAATCACTCAGTGGTTTGTGCTGACAGTCATTTTGTAGAGGGCACAACAGTCTTTGAAAACTCTGATAATGCCTGACTCACTTAGTGCTAAATAAATATTAGATATTATTTTTTAGCAATTTAGATGAATGGCATATCAATACTGTATTTCCACTCATATAATGAGTACACATTCTGTTTAGAATTTCAGTTGTCATTATAATCACCGAAACCAATTTGTTAAAAAAATATAGCTAATTACATTTGCAGTGTCATTCTATATGGGAAATCGGAATATCAAATATAATGTTTATTGTTTCTTCATACAAAAGGGAAAACACAAATTCTTTTAATTGCATCTTTAATAATAAAAAGGAACATAATCATTACTAGCAGAAGATGGATTACTTTCATGGGCTTTACACACCAGCATTTTGTCCTATTACTTTTCTATTATACTCACAGCATTAATTATTGGGGCCTAATTAAACAAAATTACAGTATAGACTCTAATGAAGTCTCTAGATTCTTAAAAAAAAAAACCCTCTATTTCTACGGTACTTTGAAGTTTGCATTAGTAATGTTAATCTATCCAGTTCTCTTTTTCTACTCAACTTTGAAATACTTTTATTTTTTGTTGTTGTTGTTGTTGGTTACTGTTTTTATTTTTAGAAAATTGTTTTAGAAGTTGAACATAGATTGTCCCAGGTGGTTTAATCTCAAGATTCAGACTCTGTGGCCTTCTGGGAATGGGTGTCAGCCAATTTCCCTTCTGGCTAAAAGGTCCAGGAGCCCTTCACCTCACTGACATCTTCTAGCATATAAATCTTCCCAGTTTTACAATAGAACCTCATCAAGCCAGTAAGTCCTAAGTTGACCCAGATCCACAGCTCCTGAAGCAATTATTTGCATATGCTGCTGTACAACATTCCAAATTTCACACTACTGACAGCCCAGTAAGAGCACAGAAATTTTGATAGGAAATTTGTGTAAAAACCCACCAAGCTCAGTGAGCAAAAACAATAATACAGAAGGTTCATTCAAATAGCACCAACCAACTTAGTAAATCTTCAGACAAAGGACTTTTAGTAGCACTACTGTGAGATATAAAAATGATCACCAATCGACTTTTATTTAGTTCATCTTTTAATATATTTTTTGCCATTTTGTCTTAATAAGTAATATAAAATAAATTTGTTTGGGCCTGCTAAGAGGCAAGCTTGTGTGGGAGTAAGAAATTGGGGACACTGGTGGAGGGAAGGTCACACTGGTGGTGGGATTGGGAACATTGACTACCTGAAACAATTATATGATGAACAACTTTGTAATTATGGTGTTTAAATTACAAAGAAGTTGAACATATAAATATGTCAATTATAGACACTAACTCTGGGATGTTTTTTCCTTTTGAAATAGGAATAATTGGTAAGTGGGACAAACCTCCACCTTTATTCTCTCTTTTATTTCTTCATCTTCTCATCTTTGGATCTCCACCTTACTGTTTGTTCATTCACTCTGATTGGGGGTCCTCCAGGGGCCAGGCCTCTTCAGGCTGCATTCACACACAGGCTCAGAGTAGGTTGTTTTTCTAATTCTTGTGTAGATCAGTTGGCATAGCCATTTGGCCTTTAAGAAGGAATTTTTTTTATTAAACTAAAAATGACTCAAAGTCTCTCTCTTTTTTTTTTTTGGTTTTTGGGTCACACCCAGCAGTGCTCAGGGGTTACTTCAGAAATTGCTCCTGGCAGGATGGGGGACCATATGGGGCACCGGGATTCAAACTGATGACCTTTTGCATGAAAGGCAAACGCCTTACCTCCATGCTATCTTCCGGGCCCCAAAGTCTCTTCTTTGATGCAGCAATAATCTTAGGACTTAAAATGTTCTATCACTAATGCAGTCCATCAACTGTATGATTTTCTGGATTTTTCTGAATGCCTTTTCTTTTTCTGGACTCCCCAAAGGTACATTTATTCAACTCATCTAGGATCTTATGTAAGTCTCTCTTGGCACGTTTTCCCTCAAATGATTTGTCTGCCCATAGAGCATTTATTCCTAGATATATACTCCCCCAAGGAAGTTTTTTTCTATTATTTTTAAGATGAGACACCCCCCCCCCGATTCCTTTTTCTCTTCTTTTCTGTCTCCTTTTAATTTATTTTCCTTTTAATTTATTCTCCAATCTTGACTTTTCCTCTCACACCCACAGTCACCTGGACTGCATCTTGTCAGGGCACTCACTTAACAATTTCTACTATAAAAGACTTATACTTTTACACAGCTTATGCACAGTTTGTAATATATAGCTTTAGTTGCTAAGTATCTCTAGATTGCAAGCTCTATGAAATCGAAGTTAGATGGGTCTGTTTTGCTTACTAGAACTGGTGGCACTCTAATTTAGTCAGCAAGTAAACAAATAGCTTGACTACTTATCTAAAATATCTACTGGTGCTGGGAATTGAACCTCACACAAGCCAGGCTAGTGCTCTGCTACTGAGTTATATTCCCAATCCTGAAAATATTTTGATTTAGCAATTATTTACTTTTTATTCCTGGTAGTCTAGTCTCTGCTCTGTCACAACTTTTATAAGCTCTCATATTCTCTGCATGGAATCTCTGCTCAAAAGTCTCCAATGAATTCACTTTATTAGTGAAACTAATGCATTAATGTATGGTTCCAGGTCATAATAATATCTGGAAGTTTGTTCACTTGTACCACTGTACAAGAGAAACCTTACCTGGATCTCCACCCTGTTTGTATTTTCAAATAGTGACCAATTCTAGAATCTGTTCCTATAATTTGGACATCCATTTACTTTAGATATCATATTGAGTTATCTTTTTTATATAATTTTTTATTTTTATAAAAAGTGGATTACAAATCATTCACAATAAAATTTTAGATATATAGTGACATGAATCAGGGCCATTCTCACCACCAATGTTATTCTCCCTCTCTGCCCCCCCACCCCCTCGTTCCCAGCATACATCTCATATCCCCTTCCTTTGCTCCCCGGGTTGCTAGTATAAGTGATCCCTTCTGAGTCTAGCTTGTTGTAGATTGGGTATAAATCCTGTTGTTGTTGGCTTTGAATTTGGTACATAAGACTGATTATTTTTTATTTCTACTCAATGTTCATACAATTGTTTGGTCTTAGTAACCTCCATTATTTTCCCCTCAGTTTGTGAGGCGGAGCAACATGGTTCAAGTTATGTGGTTCTCTTACTCCATTCTCTTAACTCAGTACTCATTCCTCTCTCTCTGTTCTGATATCAGCCACCCTCTAACTAAAAACTCTCTTTCTTGAGATTGGCTTTCTACATCTATATGACTACCCAGCTGAGTGTACTCAATGTCTTTGGCACAAGGGCTTTCTGGATTAGGACCACAGTCCTAATTGCTCTTGACACAATCAGCTTTCCACCTTGACTGATTCCAGAGAAATTCTTTTCTCATGTGCCAAGACTGTGGGCAGCCCCTCCTCAGTGAACTACTTTAGCATGTCCACATCTTACTAAAGATAGTGTCTACCATGTCTGAAGGAAGGTGTCTGTCGTGATGCTGCGGTAAAAGCTTCCATATAGTGACATGGAGTTGGTGGAAAAGAAATAGATAATACTCTTGGAAAAGTTTGTCATGGTCATAGAAAAGAAAAATTTGGATCAAAGGTGAGAGAAAATATATGCCATTCCTAATTGAAGTGGAAGAAGAAAAAAAATTCAAAAGCAGGGACAAAATTTTTGTATTTTCTATTTATGAGAGTCATTATTCATATAGCCAGAGTCTCTCAATGTTTTCTTTTTAATTATAAAAATCCTCTTAGATGATGAGCTGTTATTCCTATTTCTGGCTTGGATTGCTAATAGCCCTAAATAATCACCTATATTTGGTTCATCTTATCTTTTTGGAAGCCTGTGTAAGCTCAGGAACCTAGAGATTTAATTACAGAGCTCAATCCTTCTCTGTTATTTTCATAGACAGGTTCCTGTAATCAAGCTGATCCTTGGCAACTGTTCACTGGAACTCCTTTGACACCCATCAAGTCGTTCTCTTCATTAATGCCTTAATAAGTCTTCATATTTAAAGAATAATTTTAAAATGAACATAATTTCAGAGACCTGAGTCAAAATGAGCCTCCAAGATGTTTTGATATGCTACAAGGCAAACAAGAAATTGATTAGGGAATTAGGGAGGACTCAGTAAACCCCAAGGGATAGCAGATGGAACAGAAAGTTATGGAATTCGAGAAATTTGTGTAAACTTGAAAGTTAGTCTCAAAAATTCCTGAAACATTTTGGTTTAACTTAGAGTTAAAAATGTTTGGGAAAGTGTTAGAAACCTTGAGAAATAGGCTCCTTAAAATGGTTAGATATAAATTATTGCTGAAATTATAGTGATAATAAATTAGTAATTGAAATGTAGTAGGACATTGCTAAAACTAAACAAAATTCAGGAAATTACAACCTAAGTAGGCTTGTTAGGTAAATTTTGTTAATGTATTTAAGTTTAGTTCTTCTAAAAAGGTGATTTAAAAGTGTGTTTAGATGGATAAATGAAATTACTTCAGTAAATAAAACCGAATACCACCCAGACCCAAATCAAAATGATTGAAATGAGTGAAGCAAGTCATTACAAACTTATTTAATATTTAATACATGATATATTAATATGTTTTTACTATGTTACTAAGATCATGAAACTTCAATAGTTCCTGGATTCACAGGAAATATTCACTCATATAAGGGTCCATTTCCATTACCATTTCTATTCTAACTGCAAATGAACTCACCTATTCTAAAGCAGAGGCTACCAATATAATCCCTCCTTTCTCTCTTCATGACTTAACTTTTCATGGTTCTTCCCACAATATTTTACTTATATAAACTCTTACTCCTCTTAGTATCATCCTCTCTTGGACTCAGAGAGATAGTTCAGAGAGTAGGTCATTTGTCTTGCCTTTGCCTGACCCAGGCTCAATCCTCAGCACTGCATAGATTCTTTAAGATGCACCATGAGTTGTTCCTGAACACAGATTCAGGAGTAATCCCTGAGCACCACTGGGTATGATCCCAAAATAGAAAAAAAATTACCCTCCCTCTACTGTACCTTTATTTCTAGCCCCTTTAAAGCCTCTGCTATCTTCTTACTGTTAAGACATGCTCACTTTCTTATTATTCAACCACTCTTCCATTTTTTTCAATCTGCATTTTGTTTTCTTTTTTTGTTGTTGTTGTTTTTTTTGATTTTTTTGTTTGTTTTTTGGGCCACACCCAGTGACGCTCAGGGGTTACTCCTGGCTATGCACTCAGAAGTCACTCCTGGCTTGGGGGACCATATGGGAAACCGGGGGATCGAACCACAGTCTGTCCTAGGCTAGCACAGGCAAGGCAGGCACCTTACCTCCAGTGCCACTGCCCGGCCCCTGCATTTTGTTTTCATAACTTTTTTGAAACTATTGTTTTTATGTGACTCCTGATCTTCACGGATGTAGTGAAGTCTTCAAATCTTATTTTATTGAATCTCTAGTAAGTGTTCATCTTTAAGTCTTTGAACTTTTTCATATTTCTCATTTTTATTCCAATTTTACATATTTGAAAACTTCTCTTAAGGTATCTGCTTCCTGTATCTTACATTGACTATTGAAGTCAAGACTTGGTTTTTTCTGCTTTTCTCATTGTACAATCTGAATATTTAATTGTCTTCTATGGACCAAAGACTCCTAGATGTTTATTCTAAACCTATAAATCTCTTCTGACCTCCAGTTCATATATATATATATATATATGAATATATATTATATATAATACTATATATTATATTATATATTATATAGATTATGTTATATAATATATAATACTACTACCTTGTCACTTCAGTGGGTCTAAAATCACCTTAGTCTCAGCTGAACCATAGGCATAATTCTACCAATGAAGCTGACTTAATCCCAGTGTTCCTTGGTTGATTGAAACTACTATTAAGTTGTCAAGTTAGACATCTAAGGCCTTTGCTTCTTTCTAACTTCCTTGCTGAATATACCGTTAAATCTCTCCAACACTGTTAAATATATCTGAAACCTGTGTCTTTCTAGTCTCCATTATCTTCATCCTTATATATCCTGACCTACTGAAAACTTAAATTTCTCTTCTGCCCTCCAAAGTAGCCAGACTATGCGTGAACAGTGAAAAGTGGCAATACTACTCTTTGGTTTTTAGTGCTGCAATAATGTCCTTAGATGTAACAACTTTGTAATCTGGACTTCACATATATAGTCTTATTTTGCACAGTAAAAGTAATGAATGCTGTTTTCACGTACTTTTTTGGTTTCCTTGTTTTTGCTTTTGAGCTACACCTGTTGACGTTCAGGGGATACTCCTGGTTACTTGCTCAGAAATTGCTCCTGGCTTGGGGGGCCCAGATAGGACACTGGGAGAGTCAACTGCAGTCTGCTCAAGGCTAGTGCTTGCAAGGTAGGTGTCTTACCAATAGCACCACTGCTCCAGCCCCTGTTTTCTTATTTTTTGTACTATTTTTTATTTTTTACTATTTTACTATTACTTATTTTTTACTATAACTGCTGTATTTTAAGTCTGGCTACTTTGGTCCAAAATAGTTGGACATAATTCAAAATGATTAGGTAGTAAGGAAAGTTTATATTTATTTTTGTTTGGTGTGAATGTTTGTTGTGGATGAGGAAACCAAGGCCGCGTATAATGAAATAATTAGTATCAGGCTCCACATAGCAGAAGTTTTGTGGTATACAAATTCACTGGCTTTGTTGATTAAAACTGTTAACTTTCATATTTATACTTATAAAATAGTGGCCGGAGTGATAGCAATGCAGGTCGTGTGTTTTCTTTGCATGCAGCTGACCCAGGTTCAATCACTGGCATCACATATGGTCCCCTAAGCCTACCAGTAGTTATTTCTGAGTGTTGATGCTGCACATCCCTGTTTAAATAGACCCTGAGACCTAGGAAGGCACCAAGTATGAAAAGGCCCTTACTGCCTAAGAAGGGTTTTTCGAAAGCTGTCTACTATTGCAGGAACTTTTCAAAGCTGTCTGGACTATCAGAGAAGAGATCAACTACAGTCTCTGGACATGTTCATTGTAGAACCTCAAGGTCTTTCTTTATGGTGTCAGGAAATATTCTGCTCAATTGTGGTTGTCAGTCAGTCCTCTGTAATTAGGGATCAACGTTTTTACAGAGATCCTAGGATGAAGTCTAGGATAGAGTCTTTCTTTATTGTTCCAGATGTTCTGCTCAATCATGGTTGTAGTCAGTCTTTTGTATTTAGTGATCTTGGTTTTTGCAGAGGTCAAAGGACAGAGTGTCTTCGGATTTCATCTCAGAGGTTGAGGTTGGGGAACCTGCCCTCAGATAAAGTTGTTGCTGTTTCCTCATCAACAGAATATCTTATGAACCTACCCTGGGTAAGTTAGTACCAGAGCTGTATTAGGGACTCCTTAGGGGGTTTTACTTTCTAGTGCTGCTGCAGGGAACGGTGCCAGTTCTATGATTGGGAACTGGAGTTCAGGGTTGGTGATGTTTGATCACATGAGGTCTAAGTCGTGTCCCCATGACATATTTTTAGGGTAGAAGGCACCCCTGTATTATAAAATTTATGGGTTCTTATTCCTACCTCCAAACCCCCTGGTCTGCTAGTAGAACAGGTCCCTTTTGTATATAGCTTGTTGTAGTTTGAGTCTCTTGATTCTATTGTCGTTGATTTTGGGTTGGGTATTTAGAGCTGATCATTTTTTAAAATTTCCCCTCAATGCTCATGAGACTGCTTTGCCCCTGATACCATCTACATTTTTCTCAATTTGTATGGAGATTCCTCAAAAAACTGGAAATTGAGCTCGCATTTGATTCAGCTATTCCACTCCTAGGGAACTTAGGAACACAAAAATACAATACAAAAATCCCTTCCTCACACATATATTCATTGCAGTGCTATTTACAATAGCTAGAATCTGGAAACAACCAAGATCCCTTTCAACAGATGAATGGCAAAAGAAACTGTGGTACATATACACAATGGAATATTATGAAGCTGTCAGGAAAGATATAGTCATGAAATTTTCCTATACATGGATGTACATGGAATCTATTATGCTGAGTGAAATAAACCAGAGGGAGAGATATAGAGACAGAATAGTATCACTCATTTATGAGTTTTAAGAAAAATTAAAGACATTAATATAATAAAGCCCAGAGATAATAGAGTTAAGGACTGAAAGGGCCTGAAGGACTGGCTCTCAATTTGAAGCTCACCACAACGAGTTGTGAATGCTATTAGGGAAATAACTACACTAACGACTAGCATGACAATGTTAAAGAATGAGAAAAATAGAATGCCTGTTGCGATACAGGCAGGGGTGGGGGAAGAAGAGGGGCATTGGTGGTAGGAATTCACCAGTTGCACTGGTGAAGGGGTGGTATTCTATTTATGATTGAAACTCAATATGAACATGCTTGTAATTATGGTGCTTAAATAAAGATTTATAAAAAAAAAGAAAAGAAAAAAAGATTTATAAAAAATAAGAAAAATAAAAAAATAAGAATATGCATCCATCACAATATTTTTGACTTTTCATTCTATTCTATGAATAAAAGTATGTAAGCTATAGCTTGTCATATATGATCTTTCATATGTTATAACTTCTACATATGAGTTTTTATCATAAAATTATGTTGAATTTCTTAATGCTTTTATGTTTATATTTTTATGCTTATACTTCCAAAGTTTATATATTATTATTATCTATTAATGTCATCATTCTTCTGTTAATGTGAATACTGGATTGTTCATATATAACTGAATTGATATATACAACCTATATTATAAAGCATATATTGGCTATATAACATATAGTTATGTTAAAACATAGTTATTACCCTGGAATAAATCTATTTGGCCCATTATAAAAAAGAAACATAACTTCAGCTGACATTTTAAAGATTACTAAGATATAACATTTGTTGTGGCACTTGGCTTAGTACAAGTGCTTGCTTTTCTTTTCAGGGGGTGGGGAGGTTTTCAGATAATCAGACCAACACTTCCCTGTTTATTTGATGCAATGAAGTATATAACAGATAAAAATGGGAGAAGGAATTATCATCTTTAATGAGATTAATTTTTTAATGTTTTTATATTTGAAATTGTTAAATTGGTTTTGCTGAAACAAAATTTCACCCTTGAGATAACATTTAAATGTTGGTCTCAATAAAGGTTCTTGAAAAAAAAGATATAACATTTGTGTAGATTCAAGTATTCTTTGAATACTTTATTCTTTACCTAGTCTTACAGAATAATTAATACTTACTTTTCTTCAAGCCTCTCTTAAAAATTACTGAGATATATAAACACACCTTATTAGGAACATTTGTGTCGATTCAAGTATTCTCTATTTAGTCTTAAAGAATAATTACTATTCTCAAATCTAGCTTTGCAGTTAGCATACAATCAGTCATATCAAGGGTTAGCATTTCAAGCCCCAGTTCAGAATGCATAAACTGGAATAAGGTCAAAACAATACCAGTCACTGATAACTGACCTTGCTACCTCCAAAAGTTGCTCAAGAGGGAAACTGCCCTACTTCAAAATATGCCTTGAACAATTTCCTCCTTTGCCTTTTTTGGTAAATAGGTTTGTTTGAAAATTATGCTTGCCAAGAAATTGAGTATATGTATCCCACCTTTTACTTTGAATAAACAGAACAGAGCTTGAACCCAATTTGATAGGAGACCCTTCCTCTTGTAGATAAAAAAAAAGGCTCTAGCATGAAACTTTTTTGGGAGAATTTGTGGAGCATCCCAACAACAAGGAGGTGAGGGAAGCCTCTGGCTAACAATAAGCAAAGCACTCAAGCTTTGTTCTAACAATGATTCTGGATCTAAGCACTGCTAACAGTCACAATGCTTGGAGCAAGACCTTCCCCTATTTAGCCTTCAGATGAACCTCTTGCATAGAGTCTTGGTTTGAGATTTGTGAGAGGCTCTAGAATAGATGTCTGCTAAACTGGAATCTGAACTTAGAGAAATGGTGCAAGATCAAAAGTGTGCAATTTTATTTTTAAGTCACTAAATGCGGACATATTTTACATAGCAATAAGAAATGAATGTTGTTTTAGGGGCCCAGGAGATAGCATGGAGGTAAGGTGTTTGCCTTTCATGCAAAAGGTTATCGGTTCGAATCCTTGTGCCCCATATGGTCCCCTGTGCCTGCCAGGAGCAATTTCTGAGCATGGAGCCAGGAGTAACCCCTGAGTACTGCCGGGTGTGACCCAAAAACAAAAAAAAGAAAAAAAAAGAAAAAGAAATGAATGTTGTTTTAATTTATTTTGACTATAACTGCTATATCTTAATTTTTATCACAAATTCTATTTTAATTCTCTCACACATACCGGTACAAAACCTCTGTGACTGCTTGATTTATTGCAGTATCACCAGGAACTTCTTAGTCTAGTATTCATAGTTCATCATAAGTCCTTAACTCTTCTCAATGCCCCCTTCCTACAATTTTACACAAATTTCTCCTTTTCTTCTTTTCTCATTGCTATCACATGTGTACATTTGTATAATGTCTCCCTCTTTCTCTTGGGAGATGGCTTCCCTTTCACTTGTGTATTTCATTTTATATAGGTGTCTGGGTAGTCTTTAACTTTTTTTTAATTTTAGAGAAAGTTTTCTTTTTTAAATATTTATTTCTTGACCAAAGTGAATAACAAATCTTTCACAGTAATATTTAAGGTAATCTTTAATTTTAATTTGGAGTTTGTGTTCAAAGGTTTCCCTCTCATGTTCTTTTTTAATTAGTTAGCTAGGCTGCTGGTTTTTTTTTGTTTGTTTGTTTGTTTTTTGTTTTGGCTTTGGGTGGAAAGCAAATCTTTGAAATTTTCCTGTTTGTTTTTCTTCAAAGCCAATTGTATTTGCCAGGTCGGTCAAGGGTTTGTTATTGTTCAATATTGTCTTTGACCTTGTTTTGCCTCACTGTATTCTACAGATGAGTAAGCTTATCCGGTCTTTGTCTTTCTCCCTATGATTTACCTGACTTTGGATTACAGTATGATGACCAAATCCTGAGGAGATGTATAGGAGGGAGTATTTACCAACTAGAGGTGACATAGGGATGGTCAGATAGTGTTGTAGGAACTTTGGTGGTAGGAAACACTAACTTTGTAGAACATTACCATATCCTATGTTGATCAGTAACCAGATAGTCAAATTACTTTTCTATGAACATTAAAAAAATCAGATTTATTGATTGGCTATACCGAATTACTGAACATGTATATATAGAGAATAGGAGGAATATGAGTGAGAAGAGTAAAGGATAACATTTTCATTTTAAATTGAAAGGCTCTAACACTGCAATCAAAAAGTAGGCAATAGTAGACTATACTTAAAAAGATAAAAATATGCAAACATGAATGATAAGAAATTAGAGGTAATTTTTTGAGGGTCCATGCCCTGTGACACACAGGGGTTACTCTAACTAAGAAATCACTCCTGGCATGGGGGACCATATGGGATGCCAGGGATTGAACTAAGGTCAGTCCTGAATCAGCCACGTGCAAGGCAAACGCCCTACTGCTGTGCTATTGCTCCAACCTAAGAGATAATTTTTGTTGTTGTTGTTGTTGTTTTTTTGTGTTTTTTGGGTCACACCCGGCAGTGCTCAAGGGGTTACTCCTGGCTTCATGCACAGAAATTGCTCCTGGCAGGCACGGGGGACCATATGGGCACCGTGAATCGAACCGATGACCTTTTGCATGAAAGGTCTACCTTTCATGCCCTACCTCCATGCTATCTCCCGGGCCCCCGAAGAGATAATTTTTAATGGTGAACAAGTTAGGGACCAGAACAACAGTGTAGTGGATAGGGAGTTTTCCTTGCACGTGGCTGACTAGAATTCAATGTCCCACACTCAATTTAGTTTTTTGACCTGCCAGGAATGATTCCTGAGCACAGAGCCAGCTTACTCTTGAGTAAGCTCTGAGTACTCATCAAGAGTGACCCAGAAACAATAACAACAACATAAAAATGATGAAGATAGATGTTGTAGCCAAGAATGTTATATATAAAGAAGGCAATTTAAGTGTCAGAGAGAGCACAGTGAGTAAAGAGCTTGATCTGGGCTTAATCCCTCAACCCTATATGATCCCCTAAGCTAGGTATCCCCAAACTTCATCCCATGGACCACATGAGGCCCACCAAGGACATTTATCCAGCCCACAGGGTGTTTTTGCCGCTGCCTGTCCTGCTTAGCAGCTGATTCATTCAGGGACCAGCACTGTGGGATGTGCACTGCATTCTCCAAATCCCCTCCTTTCTGTCTCTTGGCTTGCCTCAGATATAATTTCTATGCATCTCTCTCCCCTGAGACATCTCCTAATCTCAGAAAACATGCACTCAAAATGACAACCATCTTTGGCAGCACTTATGTCTATGAACAGACTTTATCCGGAATGAAACATTTGAAATCTCCAACTAGATCTAGACTAACTAATGCACACTTGCATCACTTGTTATGACGAGTAGTGACAAATATGGAACCGAAATTGGCCATTTCATTAGGTGAAAGCAGGCTCATAATTCCTATAGAAATAATGCTAAATTTGTTGATTTAACTTCACTTGTTTTTTATTTTAAATATTTTATTTGTTCCTTTTATTTTACTTCAAAATAAGATATGTATATAGGAATTTGTTAATAGATTTTTTAAAACTATAGTCTGTGGCCCTCCAACGGTCTGAGGGACAGTGAACTGGCCCCCTGTTTAAAAGTTTGAGGACCCCAGCTCTAAGCCCACCAGTAGCACATAGTTAGGAGTAAGCACTAAAGACAGCTGGGTGTGGTCCTTGAAAGAACAACAACAACAACAACAACAACAACAACAAAAACAGAGGTAATTGAATAAAGGTAAAGTGAATTGATATACTAGGGGAATAGGACAATTATATATACTAGGGGACATAACAATTATAAATGCTTATGTTTATGTTCTTTTTTTTTTTTTTTTTTTGGTTTTTGGGTCACACCCTGCACTGCTCAGGGGTTACTCCTGGCTCCATGCTCAGAAATTGCTCCTGGCAGGCACGGGGGACCATATGGGGCACCGGGATTCGAACCGATGACCTTTTGCATGAAAGGCAAACGCCTTACCTCCATGCTATCTCCCGGGCCCCATGTTTATGTTCTTAATACCTAATAATGTTTATGTTTAAGTTCCTATAATGGAATTTCTATATGTTCCTAAAATTGGAATTTCTAATAATGAAATTTCAAAATATATGAAATTATTTTAAGATAAAGTAGATTAATTCACAGTTGTAGTTGGAAATATTAATACTACCATCACAAAAACAGATGAAAGAAGTTCATTGTAAATCAGTAAGGATATAGAAAACTTGAACCCAACCAATGTGGCCTAATTGACACATAGAACACTCTATCTCCGAACATCATAATGCACTTTATTCTCAAGTACACACAGAACTTCTTTAATATTCAGGTCATAATATACATTTTAAAACATTCTGAACGTGTTTGAGTCATGCAGAAGGTCTTCTCTTACCACAATAAAATTATATTAGAAGCAAACCATTGACAGAAATAGCTCTGGAAGATTCCTAATATTTGAAACTATAGGGTGCACCTCACCCATCTTTGGGTTAAGTAGGAGGTGAGGACAGTTTTCTTCTGCCTGGAAGAGGGATGGATAAGGCACTAAAAATTTCAGGATGATTTAGATAGAGACTTGCCTTTCTAGGCACAGTAAAAAGAACAACTTGATCTGCAGTGGTCCCCCAAACTCTTTATATGTACATTTTATAAACTTTCATAAAGAGCTGTAAAGGAAAAAACATCGATTAAAATTTCTAAAACACATCATGATATTTTATGTATTTTTCTGATAAGAACAGATACACTTGATCTTAGCCAAAAGGCCGAGAAGCAATGATGATATTATATTTAAAGAAAAATATAAATTTATTCATTCAACTATTTTTGGTAATGTCATTGGTGTGCTATTTATTTATTTTAATTTATTATATTATTTTGGTTTTGAGGCCATACCTGACACCTGATGGTGCTCAAAGTTTACTCTTGGAGCTGACCTTCAGGGATCATTCCTGGTGAGGCTTATTGGG